>JAQMYM010004651.1:0-12623 GCA_030014255.1 Parauchenoglanis ngamensis
GTTGGCCCTGTGGTGGACTGGTGACCTGCCCAGGGTGTACCCCGCCTCTCGCCCGAAGATGCTGGGATTGGCTCCAGTTTCCACGCGGCCCATATGGATAAAGCGGTAATATATTCAGTATATATATATATATATATATATATATACACACACATACACACACCTGTAACATTAAAACCACCTGCCAAATATTGTGTAGGTCCCCCCTTGTGCCACAATAGCCATCTGACCCGTCAAGGCATGAACTCCAAAAGACCTGTAAGTTGTGTAGTGGGGACTAAATGGATCAGACTTGTTTTTCCAGCACATCCAACAGATGCTTGATTGGACTTAGATCTGGAGGCTATGTCAACACTTTGAACTCTTTGTCATGGTCCTTACACAATTCCTGAACATTAGAAGGTTGGTACATAGGTGTGGCACGATGCAATTCCCTGCTGAAAGAAGCCACTTCTATTAGAGAATACTGTTGCCATGAAGGAGCTATTTGGTATCCAACAATGTTTATGTATGTGGTATGTGTCAAAGTAATATCCACATCAAAGCAAGCTGCGATGCACTGTTATGATTCCTTTCAATCAGCTAGCATTAACTTTTGCAGCATTTTGTGCTACAGTGACTCTTCTTTTGGATTAGACCATGAGTAGAGTTGAATTGCAAATTGAATGCTTTGCAATTTTCTATATTTATTTTTTGGTTATTTATTTATTGCAGTAAGTGATCTAATATTGCATATCTGTGAATGGCAAGAGTACGGGAACCTCTAGGATTAGCAGTTAGGGCCTGTGACCACCAAATGCAATTGTTACCCTGACAGCATCTATTTTCTATACAAATCCTATGAAATTCATCGTTGATAGTCCTCAGCGTCCTTGGCACAAAAACTCCCTCAGTGTACAGCTTTTTTCCCCACTGCACTCAGGGCACTTTCTACTCTTATTTTGTAGTTACTCAAAATACAGAGTCAGCCAAAAAAAAAGCCATCACAAGTTTAATACAAGTTACCTTTGTCCTCTAAAATTACAAGAGGTGCTCAAAGTGGTGGCCATTAGCTTGCAGTCATTTTTGTGTAGAAGTGTTCCTGAAGTGTGTATACATTTTTGGCTGACTCTGTATGTCAACACTGTTGAATATTTATTTTAAAAAAAGCAATAAAATCAGATAACTACATGATCAACTATATTCCTGAGGACCCCCTTTCCACCCTCCACATGTTGCTACAAGCAACATGCAACAATGTCAGATAAGCTTCTGTAGGTTTGCTATTTTCTCAATAATTTTTAAATATTTATTGGACTTCAGCCTCATCTTCTGAGCTGTTTCAGCGCTCCCTCTACCACATAGAATCTTCATGTAAATTTAGATTTTCCCCCAATATGCTCTACAGCTACAATCAGAATACACTCTTAAATTGTTTCATTTCCATGTATTTTGAGTCCATCGAAGGAAATCTGTGAGTGCATACTCCTCTTAAACAACTTGAAGAATTTCAAAGGAACTCTAAATTATTCTTTTTTCAAACCTGGCTGGACAATGAAATCACTGACATCACTGTGGAGTTACCTGGATATCCACTTATCCGCTAACTAGGGCACAACGGAATGTGGAAAATCAAAGGGAGGTTTGTGTTTTTCCATCAGTAATAACTGGTGCTTGGACAAAGTAAAAACATACCAACACTGCTCCTGGAATCAGTTTTCATCACTGACAAGGAGTCTTTGAGAGGCCCCGAGGACGCAAGTTATTTGATGACACTGTATTTTCATATATCAACTTCTGTGAGCAGATTTGCCTCCTAACCAAAACCAACATAAAGTACAATAACCACAAGCCCTGGTTCTCCACACAGCATATACAGTACAACTCAAGTATCACAATGAACAGAGAGAATGTTTAGACAGAACCTCAAGAAAGACATCAAATCTGCCGAGGAGAATTACAAGCCAAGCTGGAGTGTGATTTAAACACTGAAGCTGGAACAAACTCAAGAACATCCATATTCATGAAGTGTTTCAAAAGACTCATCCTGTCCTTCATCAAATCAAAGACCCCTTCTGGACCCTGGAGTCCACCTATAGAAACACCAGCTCAGTGCACAATGCTGTTAACCTCAGCCTCTACTACCCTACTACAGCACCCGGACATGCCCAGCAGGGCTTTGTTCATGGACATCAGTTCTTCCCTCAATACCAACTTCCCCAAAGTCTGCTCATCAAGCTGCTACAGCTGCTGGTACCCCATCCAATCTGCAAATGGATCATGGACTTCCTGATCAACAGGAAGCAACAGATGCAGCTCATACCCACCTATCTGCCTCCCTCCACCAATACTGGAGCTCCACAAGGCAGTGTTCTTCAAGCTGGTCAAGTTTGCTGATCACATCATGGTCCTAGGCCTCATCAAAGACAATGATGAGTTTACCTACACTGTGTCACAGCTAGTAGCATAGTGTAGAAAACAACCTGGAGTTCAATTTCATCAAGATATTGGAAATGGTCATTGCCTTACAGAAACATCCATCTCCACATCCCCTACTACTTATCAACAGTGTAACAGTAAAGGTGGTGGGGTCTGTTAAGGTTCTGGGTACCACCATCACTAGTGGCCTGAAATGGGAGACATTCTTCTCTAAAACATCACAAAATGATGTTCTTCCTTAGGCTGCAATATCCCTCGAAAGTTCACACCCAGTTCTACAGATCGACCCTAGAGAATGCACTTACCTCCTCAATCACTGTGTGGTAAAATTCATCCTCTGCCTACACCAAAACAGACTGCAATTCTACATTCTTCAACTAGCCAGCCAGCTGAAGAGCCAGGGACAGTTGCCTGTGAGTGCTCTGCATGATGCCAGAGCCAGTAAATGGGCTAGTAGGATAGTGTTGGTTCCCTCACACCCAGGGGTAGATGACGTTAAAAAATTATTACAATTCAATTGCTAATTACCTGCTACAAATGTAATCAGTAACCTAATCTAATTACCATAAAATTGATGTAATGCAACTGCTTATTTTCTGTTACTTTTGGATTAGCTCAATAGCAAGTATGTGGATGATAACAGCATTTTCACAGCTGGAAGACACAGCTTGCACTGTACTGTGATGTTGTTCCCCTTTTCTGATTTAAAGACAAAATAATGTCAAAATTTCCACTCACTGAACACATTTTTTTCACCAGGCCATGATAATGATTTGGTGACTATAAGATTACCCATGATTTCACTTGAGACCAGATTGGTGATGTGAGACTCATGAAGTGTTATGTACACATTTATATTGTAGTATATCATTCGTATTTAGGGTTGCAACTACCGATTTGTTTGATGATCAGATCTGTTGACAATTTTTCCTTAATTTTTCAATTCGTTTCATTAAAAAATATGTATATATATTATATGCAAAATATTTTAATTTAAAATATTTATTTGCAGTGTTTTAATCAGTACTACTACAGAATTTTTTCTGAACAAGGTTTAATTAATTAGCAGTGCACTAATTATAGCTTTAGTGATATTTAACCAATAATCTGTCACAGTATGAGAATATTATAAAGTGCTCATGTCAACCAAATGCGACACTCAGACTAATTAAGCTGACTATTATGTAAGTCATTTAATTCAATTTCAATTCAATTCAATTTTATTTGTGTAGCACTTTTAACAACATTGTCACAGACATTGTTTACTGCTTTTTTAATCACTTACCACACTTTCTGCAACCAAGTGTCTGTACTTCAAACCATGATTTGTTCAAATTTTGAACAGACAAGTTCAAAATAAAGACAAAATAAGTATCATTTGCCCCTGTTTCTGTCACTGAAACTATACAATGCTAAGTTCATTTTGTTTGCAGTGGGCATGTGTGAGGTGAAGTATTTCCACTGTGTGGAATGGATTTGCAGTTGACTCAGTTGAAACAAATCTTTTTGGGATCAACTTGGGAGACTTGACACAGAAAACCTACATGCAGTATATATTGTGTATGCTAAGAATATACAATCATTAATCACTGCTAATGGGTCAGAAAAATAAGCTAGTTTATCTTTTTACTTTTTAAGCTAATTGACTCAAATAGCTTCTATACTTGCTGCCTAACAAACATAACAAGGCTGTTATGGAGGGTTCAAGCAGAATCATCACGTTTCTCCTCACATTCCCACAAATGAATGATAATATTACTCACATTAAAACACAAGTTGTCATTTCATTCAAATGTGCTTTTATGAAGTGACAGTTTGTTTCATAATTCATGATTATTGTTATTCTATTTTATTTGTTTCTCCTTTTACTCTTACTTTCACTTAATCCTAGAGTGCCCCTCTTATGTCTTATTTTGATATTTTCTTGTTCCACTGTGCTTTATCACCAATTCAAATTCCTGTGTACATTGTACATTTAGCAATTAAAAACGTTCTGTTTCTAATTCTGATGTTGCTTCTGTCTCAACCATGACAACACTCTCTTTTGTATAGAAACAAATATTTTAAATTACACATTTATTCAAGAAGAGGCCAGAGGCAACTAGCAACAGAATGAAAACAAGATGGTTCCTGCATACAACTCATGCACATCATGTAAAAAAAAAAAGTGTTTTTTTTGTTACCACTTTCAGACACTGTCACACCATCAGGTTTTCTGTCTGACTGTGGCAACACAAAGTGCCCTCCAAAATTATTGGCACCCTTTGTAAAAGTTAGTAAAAAAGGTTGGAAAATAATCCATCTGAACCCCAATGAAAACCTGTGGGATGAGCTGAAGAGGATTGTGCACAAGTGAGGACCTAGGACCCTGGATGATCTTTAGAAATTTAATAAAGAGGAATGGTCTCAGATGCCCTACTTTATTCTCCAACCTTAAAAAAATATTGTAAAAGAAGGCTCAGTGCTGTTTCACTGGCAAAGGAAGCTTGTACAAAGTATTAAATGCAGGGACGCCAATAATTGTGGCACATGTGTTTTTGTTGAAAATAATTGTTTTTTTTGATGAGAGATTTTGCTTTTCTCTGAATAAATTTATTTTAATTAAAGGACATGTTTTTCTCTTTTTTTTTCCAGTCTGAGATAAAGCTATTTCACCAAAAGGAGGATTTTTTCAAGCCCTTTTTACTAATCTTTACAAGGGGTATCAGTGATTTTGGAGGGCATTGTAGTTTGATGGTGATGACAAAAACATCCAATCACTTCAATGGAGGCTTGAATTTATTGATGATCACAATTAATAGTAATATGGCTTGCAATGTTTCATTAAGCTCTTTATTTATAATATACATAATTTCCCCTTTATTTCTTCCACACACAGGCCTACAATATTTCTTTACTATATAATGGATATAAAAAGTCTTCACACCGATGTTAAAATGGCAGGTTTTTGTGAAGTAAATAAGAAATAAAAAGATAAATCATGTCAGAACATTTCCTACCTTTAATGGGAAATTGCAAAGTTTACAAATGAAGTGAGAAATTAGCAGAAACTTTTTAGGGAAAAAAATAAAAAAAATAAAATTTACAATAACCTATAATTTACTAAACCTACCCCATATTCCAGATTTGGATTTTGGATACTGTGTTAATCCCAAGGGAAAATTCTTTCTCTGCATTTAAACAAACCAAGCAGTGAAACCACACATACCCGGAGCAATGGGCAGATACATGCAGGTGACTTGCTCAAGGGCACTTCAGCCATGGATGCAGAGGGAAAGGAAAGTGCTGTTCATTAAGTCCCTCCACCTACACATTCTTCCTTCTGGTCCATAGAATCGAACCAGCATTTAGTCATAAACTTTCTTCTCTAACCTTTTAGCCACAGCTGTCCCAACATGTGAACAGACATGTGAAGAATATGAAAGATTGTTGTCACATGCGCAGAGTAAATATTGTCAGATGATCCTGTAGCTCCTTTAATGTTGCCATAGGTCTCTTGGCAGCCTCCCTGATAAATTTTTGTCTTGTCCTTTTGTAAATCTCCTATTCTTAGCAATGCCACTGTGGTGTTCCATTTTCTCCACTTGTTAATGATGGCCTTCATGCTGTTCCATGGAATATATGATCTTATTTTCCTTATCGATATCTTTGAAAAATGAGATAACATACAGGCTTTGTAAGCTCTTAGAGGACCATGGCTTTAGAAGTCAGATGAAGCCAACAATACATAAAGAAAATCCTACAGAAACAGATGGTCTTTATTTGGGGTCAATCAGAATAATTTAACTGATGACAGCTGTATAATAATTACTTTTGAACATAAGATTGAAAGTGATTGGTACATTCTGAACACAGCCACACCCCAATTGTAAAAGTGTTCACACATGTATACAACCAGATTATTAACTTTTTTATTTTTCCTATTTTTCTCTAAAATATTTCAGATAGTTTTTCACTTAATTTTATATGTTGTAATTTCACATCAAAGGGGAAAAAGTTCTTACATTATTTATCTTGGGTTCATTTTTTATTTTGCAAAAAAAAAACAAAAAAAACAATAAAATGCCATTTTAACAATGTAGACTTTTTATATTAACTGTATGTTTCCCCAAAGACTAAAACCATAAATTAGTTTAAACTTAGTTGCATAATTTCATAATCATTTTATACAATCTCTACAAATTAACACAAATAAATTTATAGTAATTTTGTTTGTAATTTTTAGTAATTCCATTGAATTCTAAATTATGTATTTTAGGAGGTTATGGCTAGGCAGCAGCTCTCAGTGGAGGAGTGAAGGAGAAGGAACAGGGAATACCTAAAAAAGTGGAGAGAGAAAATAGGTAGTGGGCCAGATTTAAAGGAGGAATACTTGAGAAAAGAAAAGCAAAGACAGAAGAAGATAATAGAGGATAAGAAGATAAAATCATTTATTTGAAAGAAAGGTAAAAAAAAAAAAGATTAAGAGAAAAGTGTGGAAATGTAGACAGGAAGAATCAAGACAGTGTAAGAGAAATGGTCCAGAACACTGTGTAACTCCCCCAGATAGTACAAAAACAAGGAGAACTTCTCTTTCCTCTGTCCCTCCAACACTGGTTTTCCAGAGAAGAGCCTAGAATTTCAACACTTCACACAGGAAGGAAGCACCATATGGCACTGGAGGAATTCTGAAAAGGAATGCACACAACCTTGTAGTATGAGGGAATGAGATGGCAAGATCTTCCTTGATATGGTTGAGAGAAAGCGTTGCAGTACTCAGCTCTGTCATATTGCTGATGGTGACATGCAAATATATAATTTCTCAACCACTAAACTTTGTACCAGCAATGAGGAAAATCCACCAGATCAACTCATACAGAAACAGCATCAACTGCGATCATTCTTATGTTTCTGCAGTGAGCCACAGATGTACCAGTGTTTCAGCCCAACAACATTTCAGTTGAGTGAAAATACGCATGCCAGGGTACAGGCTGAGGAAAACGATGGCTCTATCACAATGAGAAAGAACTGAGGGCTTTTGGCAATGCTAATAGAGGAAATGGAGCACAAACCACAGAGTGGCCCTAATGGGACTATGACAGATATTTCTGCTGGTGTCATTAATTGTGGAGATTTATGACCAACATTTCAGTCTTTTATGACAAAGACTGGTGGTTACTGCAGGCTGTCACTCTGGATGCTCATCATAAAGATGTTCCAGTTGAATTTTTCCACCCTCATGGGTCATCCAAAACCAGGTGGAAAGGATATGTGCTTCATACCAGTTATTATGGTCAAACTGATGGAGCCATCATCACAAGGTCATGCAAGCAGGAGGAGGGAGATCTACTGCCTGTCTGTCATGGACTTCAAAGAGTAGGTGCATATTAATCATCTACTTCCTAACGCCAACTGAAAATTTTCAAATATTTTCAAGCCTAGAAATGGATGTATTTTTTTTAAATTATTCCTAGTGTTTATTCCTTTTTAAAAGTTTATTCTTAAACATTGCACTTGTACTGTAGTTTTTATTTTGTTGTTTACCATTGCTGTTTACCAAGGATAAAATGTACATGACAAATTATTATTTGTTGTATGAGATTGGTAAAAAAAAAGAAAAAGAAAAAAGTTGTTAAGCAAGGAGGCATTGAGGAAGGGTAAAAGGTTGTAATTCTTTGCTGTAAATGGGTGATTCTCACAAACTGTGTCAAAGTAACATCAAAATATAATCAAACTCTATAATATAAGTTGACTGATTTTTTTTTTAACTAAAATAGAATGTGGACTTTTATATTTTGATATGGTAAATGAAGAAAGAAGGACATTAATTTAAATATAATTTTGTACTGAATTTTTCACATTTACACAAATATATTTATATATTTAAAATATTTACACATTAAATGAAAAGACCAGTGCATCAACAGTAGTTTTATATATTTTAATCACATTTCAAACGCAGTAACTCTCACTAACAATACATAGAATGTATTTTAGAGCCCAATTTTTCAAATAATTTGAAAAATGTTGTTACATTTTCCTGTTAATTTTGTTAACAGGAAATGGTTTACAGAAAAAAACATGTGGGGCACATTTAAGAAACATATAATAATAATAATAATAATAATAATAATAATAATAATAATAATAATAATAATAATAATAATAATATAAGGAACAAATAAGTTTCCCTGAAAAATAAAAATATTGAAATTTCTTTTGGAAATGGTAATGAAAAGTCCATTGTGGAGGATAGGATTTTATGTTGTGGTAATGTGAGTAATGTCATTTCACCTAATGGAAAGATCATTAGCATAAACATGACATAACTGATTAATATTTTGACAAAATTCAAAGCTAAAAAGATAATAAAAAAGCAAACAAACAAACAAACAAAAAAACCACAAGCAATTGATTGAAATGCTATTTAATATAATTCTTATTTAATGCCTTTCTGGAAGTATCACAGTTTGTACCCAAGTATGTCGACTATGGGGATGAAGAACCTTATTTTTTTCTTGCCCAGTACATTGTGTCTACCTCAGTGGACTGTTTACTCAGAATGGTGCAGTAAAGAAAAAAACATCCAGCGAGCAGAAGTTCTGTGGTCAGAAATGTTTTGTTGACGTGAGAGGTCAATGAAGAAAGGCCAGACTGGTTCGAGCTGGCAGAAAGGATATTGAACTTTGAGGCAGATGGGCTACAACAGCAGAAGACCATGTTGCGTTCCATGACTGCAAGCCAAGAACAGAACGCTGAGGCTGTGGTGGGCACGGGCTCACCAAAACTGGACAGCTGAAGACTGAAAAAATGTAGCCTGATCTGAAGAATCTCAATTTCTGCTGAGGCATGCAGATAAGTAGGTCAAAATTTGGTGTCAACAGCATGAATCCATGGAACCAACCTGCCTTGTGTAAATAGTCCAGTCTGGAGGAGGTGGTGTAATGGTGTGGGGAAATGTTTTCTTGGCACACTTTGGGCCAATTAATACCAATCAACCATCACTTGAATATCACAATATTCACAATAGAATACCTCAGGGATGTGGAAGAATGGAAGATTCACATCATGAAAGTGCACCTAAAAAATCTGTAGGAACTGTCTTTGTCTTTTGGCCTGCATGATCATGCCCCACTGCACATTTTTCAATATCATTTAAATACCTCAGGTTGCTAGATATGAAACAAATTTCCAGGCAAACACGGCAGGCTGCAGCTATGGAAGCAAGCAAATAAGCTGGAACATATATTTTAGATTCTACCTAACCTTAAAAAGCCTCAGCATCCTTCTAAAAAAGCTCCATGACCAGAGACACAATAAGATGTGGGTAAATGTTGGAGATTCCTTTGAAAGAGCCCAGAAGAATTCTAAGATGGATGCTGAGTTGGCTAATAAGCATTGAACTTCATATAAATGTAGCTCACCTTAATGATTTTTTCACAGTTACTAGTAAGGATGGACTTTTTATATAATATTTTACATAACATTTTAATTTTCACATGCTCGATCTAAATACTCTGCGGTCTGTGTGCAGCTGGGTTATCAAGGCAGCGATCCCTACTAGTGCTGGCTAACGCTGTCATGCCACAACATGCTAATATTAACTCCAATATAAGTCACATTGGAAGAGCTAGCTTGTCCTCTCTACCCTCTGCCTCTTGTATCATCAGTACCTGACCAGCCCTCACTGATTTCACTTGACACCAGTGAGGGCACTTCATAACAGTTCTGCATTAGGCTGCAGAAAGGAAGAGCAGTAGGCTATTACTCTGAAATGCGAAATGATTTATGAGTTATCTGTTCACTTGAGCAATATATTATAGGGGCCTGGAAAGTAGTAACTCCAATTCCAGAGTGTGTATCTTCAGACATGTGGGCTTTTGTTATTGACATAATGGGCTTAGCTTTGGCTTACGTTGCTGTACATAGACAACCATGCATTTAGCTTACATTGAGCCATGTAAATGAAAATGTTTTAGATTTGCATGTTGACATTTTCCAATCATTCCAATAAACCTTTTCATAAATCAATGCTATTGGTCACCCTTCATGTCTGTCTGTGGGTTTTTACAAAGATTTAACCAATGAAAAGTATTAAAAAGAGCTTGTGACTAAATCCTGTCACTCCATTAGATCCTCAAACTGTCACTAAAACCTCATAGCTCCATGAGGACTCTGGTTGGTTGCAATGCAAGAGCTACAATGTAAGGCTAAATAAAGATATCTATACCACTATAGAAGGTATCTATACCGCTTTATCCATCTGGGTCATGGGAAAGCTGGAGCCAATCCCAGCATCGTTGGGCGAGAGGCTGGGTACACCCTGGGCAGGTCGCCAGTCCACCACAGGGCCAACACAGACAAACCACCACACACACTTGCATTCACACCTATGGGCAATTTAGAATAGCCAGTTGACCTAATCTGGATGTCTTTGGACTGTGGGAGGAAACCGGAGCACCTGGAGGAAACCCATGCATGCACGGGGAGAACATGCAAACTCCATGCTCTCATATGGATAGCCTAAAGACTGCACTTGCTTAAACAGTTTACGCTCAAGCAGAAGTATTATTATCATTCAGGGAATAACTTCACTTTAATACTGTAGACTTAAAGTTCAAACTCTAAAAAACTAAAAAAAAGTGTGATTCTCACACTAAAGTTCCTTTCAACACACTTAACTCTGTGTGGCTCTGTGGTATACAGCTGCAGAAAAGAAATGATTTATATCCTCGTTTTCCGTGGTGAGCCGTGAGGACGAGGCCCTCATGTTGCCTCAGGATGTTTTGCTGCCGTTGCCTCTGGTTTGCTCATTAGGGATACATTTAAATCTACATCAGGATATAAAGCTGCTTTGTGACAGTGTCCATTGTTAAAAGTGATATAAATAAATTGAAATGAATTTGAATCTCTGCCATGACTGAACGCTTGACTGATTCAGGTATTGTCCAAATGAAAGCCAAATGAAAGTCTCGGTCATGTCCTAAACTTTGGCTCATTCAGTCATTGAGTCGCTTAATGACAGAGGGGCAAATCTTGTCTGTCATGACCGAATGAGTCACTGACTAAAACACTGACACACTGAATGTCAAAGAACCAGAGAACAAGAGAACCGAGTCCCGTCTGTCGTGTCAATGTGGGCAAAAGTAGGTGGTGGTCAGCATTCAGTCATGTTAGTCGCTTATTCAGGAGTATGTAAGCAACAAATTTTATGCTATAGGTTCTTGTACAACTCCTACACCACACCCTCTGACCACACCCCCTACACCACCTCTCAAGCCACACCCTTACACCACACCCCTCTGACCACACCCCAATACCACATGCTTACACCACAACCCCAAGACTATACCCTTCAGCCCACACCCTTCAGACCACACCCCCAAGACTACACCCCTCTGACCAAACCCTTCATACCACACCCCCAAGACCACACCCTTCAGACCACACCCCCAAGACTATACCTCTCTGACCACACCCTTCAGACTACACCCTTCAGATCACACCCCCTACACCATACCCTCTACACCACACCCCTCTGACCACACCCCCAGATCATGCCCTCTGGCCTGCTCAGGTGCTGAAATGCATTTCTGTGAATAAGGCACTCTGCTACCTGTCGACAGCCCACATCTGAAACGTCTCAGAAGGAAACCATGCTTTGGTTCTCATGGGAAAACATAGAACTCCCCTCTCATATTTTTCTTATAATTATGAATCGGTTTTGTTTGTTATTCCTTTCAATACATTCCAAGAAACCGAGTAACACGTTTTTACGAGTCTGCCTCAGCTGTAACTTGTGAATTATCACCCAGACTGCACGCATGCCTTTCACATCTATAAAGTCTAAATGTCAGACAAAAGAGCTTCTGTCAGCAGCATACTGCAGTGTTCTACTGCCAGAGATGTGGCTTCTTATGTAGATGACATCCTTTATGGTTCGGTCATAATGATTAATGCTAATAATCACACAACTTTCAGTATATAATTAAAGCTCTCCATCTTAATCATCTGAAGAAAAGCTGGATATTGTGGTGATGATTTTTGTGGTTCTTCAAAGGTTTCTTAGAAAGTTACGAATTCCTTAGAACATTAAGGGTTCTACTTGATATATACTTATACTGAATGTTTTATTCTGGCACGTTTGCATTTCTGACACACACACACACACACACACACACACACACACACACACACACACACACACACACACACACACACACACA
>JAQMYM010004652.1:0-12610 GCA_030014255.1 Parauchenoglanis ngamensis
ACAGAAAGGCACCCTGGGTGACCCGGGGATCGAACCCAGGACCTTCTTGCTGTGAGGCGACAGCGCTAACCACTGCATCAGCGTGCCGCCCATTTCTTTGAATTGTATTTATATAAATGTTAGACAGACAAGCACATTGTTATACATTTTGGTTGATTGAAAAACACAATTTTTTCCTGAAAAGCTGCTCTGGAAACATATAAATATGGAGAACAATAATTCTTATGGGCATGAAGATTTAGCGTCAAATTGAGCATCTATGATATTTAGCCTTAAATTCCTCCATTTCCCTTCAAACTGACTGAGGAAGTTCCCCTTTCTTTTATTACAATGACTCTCTGCTCGCTGACGGTAAATGTGATGCTAGTGATGGTAATGTACTGGATCTAATGGGTTACTGTGTACAAGTGTGTATGTGTGTACATTGTTTGGAACAAACATTGGACAGTTGCACTGAGTTGAAAAAAAAAAAGTTATAGGATTTTCCCACATGGCATCTAGTATTCTCCATCTTCTACAGGCTGGAGATTTGGAGGTTTGTGTCCCTGAACCACTTGTTGAAAGTGTTGTCCATTAAAAATATTATATATACAGAAACTGATGATAAAGTGTTCTTAAATATCGGTGTAGACTGACTCATGCTGTTAATTTCTCAGGGTGATGTCATAATAAAATGTCCCCTGTATGAATAAAATCTTGCATAGTACATGTATACCTAAACATGAGACTTACCCTCCCTTGCCTTTCACATTTGCTTTACACATGTTGAAGTGATCACATTATTGTATAATGTAGTTATGTACAGAAAACAACAACCTTAATGTTGTGTTATAAGTGATTAAAATGTAAGACTTTATAACGGCTGTAGTTTTACCGCAAGATTAAACACTTTGCTTTCTTCTTCTTCTAACGAATAAAGACACAATGTATTCTATGTAAACCACAGCCACTCTATTAAAATATAATCCGAATCTTGTTGTCACCATTGTTTATAAGTGATCAGGCATTTTCTCCCTTTTGTTTCCTTTCACCTTTTTGCAATCACAAGTAGACAGATTCATGTTATGTGCAAATTTAAAGTTTCATCTTGTGCAAGTGTCCATGACATTCTGGCATTCATGACATTCTGGCACAGAAGTATAAATCAATATGAAAGTATAAAAGCATTGCTATGTCTCTTTTTATAGGTAGAGATGAAGCAAGGCCTAATTCCCTCCACATCGCTATGAGCAGGTAGACAAACAACATAGTGGGTGATGTAGAAACCCGTAAATGGTGGATTTTCCTTTTTAAGTAGAAAAGAACTCTGCTAAAATGCATGATTCGATTAGGTTTTTCTTACTGCCTTTTTGCACATACTTGACTGTTTTGTTGAGCAACTCCCGTAGTGGGTTAGAAACTCTTCGTTCTGCGCCGTCTCATGGAAACAGAATACCGCCCGTGATACCACACTGGCATTTCAAAGTCTGCAGTAGTGAATTGTGCTGTATTTGTTATTTTTGTAATTGTATTGTCCTCTGAGCTGTCTTTCTTTAATCCATTATCCCAACAGGACATGTCTCTAGCACTAGATAGTGTTGATAATGTGCTAGATATTGGTATTGGGTCCTTTAAACCATCTGTGTTCAGTACGTTATCCAAATCTGACATTTCATCCTCTGCCATAGTGAGCTGTTCTGGTGAAGTTGTGCTTGGTATCTTTATTGAGTCCTCTGAGCCACCTATACTCAGTCTGTCATTCCAACAGAACATGTCAATGTCTTTAGCACTTGATAATGTTGATATTATGCTTGGTATCTTTATTGAGTTCTCCCAACCAGATATTTCAGAATCCACAGTGCTTGATAGTGTTTGAGACATTGGGCTTGGTAATGGTAAGGAATCCAGTGAGCACCCAAAGGAAGCAGAACTTACTGTTGAATGCAAAAAAGTTTCTGTTGACTGCCTGCCTGTGACCTCTAAGGTGCTTCTGTGTTCCACTTTTTCTGAGATAATCTTAAACCACTTTGGGGTGAAGTGGCAGAAGATGACTCCATAATTAGACACCATAATGGCTGAGATCTGGATAATAGGCCGCAGTTCATGCTGTGTGATAAAAACTGGAATAAAGCAAAGCCAAGCAAACAGATGGATGAGCATGCTGAAGACGATAGGCTCTGTCTCATCATCTCTGCCTTTGAAGGCCAACAGGAAGCACACCATAGCTAGAACTGCAATGTATGCATGCATCACCCCAAAGCTGACTATGGATGAGCCTTGGGTGCACAGATGGTTCATAGTAAGTTGCTGAGTTTTTGATTCTGTCTCCTCAACATCAGGGTGATCAAATACCAACCAGAAGATGCAAATGAGACCCTGAATAGAAGTGAGGAAGCCTATGATGACAAACGGCTTATCAATCTTAAGCAACTTGTACTGTGTGTGTGGATCGTAAGCCAGATAGGCTATGAAGGTACGAAAAGCCTTTGTCAGAATGCAGGACACACACAGCGTGAATCCGAGGCCATACATGGCCTGTTGTGCCATGCAATGATTAGCACATGGTTCGCCTAAAAAACTTATGACCCCTCCAAAACTCACAATAAGCCCAAAATTCATAATACAAGAATATAGTAAAGTGTCCTTGATGATGGGATTGTCTCGGTGTAAAATGAAAAAGATGAATGAGAAGATCAGTAGCAGTATGCCAATTCCTGTTCCAATCATCACGACAATGCAGTATGGGTCAGACCACTTCAAATACCAAACGTTCCACTCCTGACATTCTGATGAAGCCGCAAGAGAAGAAGAACCTTTTGGACATTTTTGACAAGTGGCTTGATCTGTGAACAGAAAAAAATGGAACGGGATAAAACTTACATTAATGCCTCTTGCTGAAAATTATAGTTACTAGTCATTACTGCAAGACTCCAGTCTATGATTTGATTTATTACACTGAGGGTGGGAGTCAGGATATTTTCAATGTCAAAGCTCAGGCCACAATCCTACAACTCACCTGTTGTGTTGGAAAAGTATCCTTCACTACAATTAGTACAGGTATAGCAGCAGGAAATGTTTGACACACTCTTCTCTGTGCCGGGAGGACAAGTCTCTGAACACCTAGACAAGGGCACCTACATATTAAAGAGAGGTTCTCTTTGGTGAAAATATTCACAATGCTGTGTTTAAAGTGCCTTGCATAATTATTCACCCTAATAGGACTTCCTAAACATATATTTGTGTTACAACTTGGAAATAAAATGGGTGTAATTAATGGATTATTAATTCTATAATTTCCACTCAATTATCTATAATTTCCTTCGCATTTGTCCAATTAACACCGGACATATCAATAGCATCCCCACAACAAGATACTACCACCACCATGCTTCTCAGTGTTGCCTGTGTTCTCATAGAGATCAGTTGATCTGGCTCATACCACTAAATTTCTCCAGCTCCTTCAGAATTAAATTTGGTCATAGTGGTGTTCTTGAATGGGGGATTATTATATTACCAATCTTCTATTTCTGCTTTGTCCTTTGTCCAGAAATAGATATATTTGTCTGGAGTTGTTGTAACATTCCATTCAAGGCTGTTGGATGAACCATAGTTGGGTTTCACAGGAAACCACTGAATAGGAATGTAATCAATAATTTTGAAAACTATCTATATCTTTGCCTGACATTACGGACTATTTTGTGTGGAAAGTCAGAATGGTTTACTATATGGAAGTTATTGTATACAAATTGTATAATATATTAAGATGAATAAAAATTCATTTTTTTCATATCACACCTAAAATGATCACATAACATTCAATTTATCTCACCGTGTTGTTGGACCATAGGATATTGTCCTCATAGACTTCCACATCCTTTGTGCTTATGAGGAATTTTCCCACCACACTGGGTATTCGTACATCTCCGGCAATTTTCCACATCATGAGATCATAGCCTTTGTCAAAATCACCATCATTATTAAAATAATATGTCTGGTTGTCCAGGGTGAAGTTTTTCTCATGAAGAATGGCCACTAGCTGAAAAAGCAGATGTTAAAAAAAGGAAAAACAACAACAACAAAACCCCACTATATATATATCCTATAGTCAATGGCGCTGCTGAAATCAGGATTGTGATTGGCTATGGTTAATATTCTATAACAGCAACTTTGACATTAGTGCAGCTTCAAATAAAATGTTAATATGCACATTTGCTGTGAGATGTTTATTGAACAAGAGAAAAAAAGGCTGGTATTTATTTAGTATTTCACTGTATCAACTCCTCCCCAAGCCTCTTTTTTACCTTCTCAAGTGGAAAGTTGGCATCTCCAGGACAGGCAGTGTTGTTACATTTAAGAATTTTCTTGATGGCGTAAGCTATAGCGTAGACTGCAACTCTCTGATTATATGTAGCTGTGAGATCCACAGCCTTGAGCAGGTAGTCATCGTTCATCTCCTGGGGGTCAGTCACATTGCAAGGAGACGGATATGCATTCCCAGAATTTTCACCAGGAGTGCAGCTGAATCTTATTTGCTTGTACTCCCTAATGAAGTCATTCCATGCTCCTGAGCTTGGCTTCAGGTTTTGGAGATAATCTGTGAAACCTGGAATCTCACCAGTAACAAAAGTAAATCCTAAGATGTCTCCTACTTTGTTTATGTCCTTCATCTTCATTAAGGAGCCTGCCATAGACCAGGCATCACTGGCTATCCAGGTACGACTAGTGTTTGTCTTAATCATCTCATCAAAGAGTATCTCCAACATTTGAGGTCTTAAAATGAGCAGCACAACTTTGGCACTCGAGGATCGAATGTGATCAGCCACCTTCCTAATGCCCTGCTCAGGTCCATTGATGGCCGGTAACACTTCTTTGAACTCCACGCACACTTTTACTTCATCTGCAGCCAGCAGAAAGTTCTCGAGTGCTGCCTTGCCGTAGTCATCATCTAGGGTCACCACTCCAACCCAGTCCCAGGAAAAGTGCCTCATGAGCTTTGCCAGTGCCAGTGTCTGGTATATATCACTTGGAATGACACGAAAGAATGATGGGTAACGCAACTTGTCACTTAGTATGGGTGCAGAGGAAGTGCAACTGATCTGTGAAATGTTAAAAGACACAAATATGGACATATCAGGACAATAAATTGACACAAAAAACCCATACTCTTTAGGCTGTATTATAAAAAATACATGTAAAAGTACTTTTTAAATGTAGTATTTATTTTACTGTTTGGATTAAAAACAGCCAAAAGGGTGAAGTAAATAAATGAACTATGAAGTAAAATGGCATTCTTATAACAGGTAAAAGTACTATTGCTCCCAATTAACAAGGCTAAGTGTAAAGTGTTTTTTTTGTTGCCTAGAATTGAAAATTTTCAGTTCACTGTAAACAATTATACTAGGTTTTTACAAAAACAATTAGTTTGATGTGTGAAATTACATCCAACAACTGCATTGGTGAATAATAACGTAATAGAACCTAAGAATAATTTTCATGTTGTGTGTGTGTGTGTGTGTGTGGGTAAAAACCATGTTTTGTCAAAATTAAAAAATATATTTTGTCACTCTGTCAGGACAATCACACCCCTAACCATAGACCGTGATTCATTTCTCGATAAAAACATTTTTTTTTTGCTAACTAATAAGATTGAACAAACAAACAGATTGTGACTAGGTTTGTCTAGCTTTCTCCTAAAAAAGTCAGGCACGTTACTGGTTATTGCCAGAGAACATGATAAAATGTATCACCTACTTCAACGTTCAAATTTACAAAGTCAAGGCAGAATAATTATTTAAGCAATAACATGACCTTTCATACTTATTTTTAGAACCCCACACCACAACACTCCTCTGTATTACCTGAGGAATCATGTAGAGACTGAGCAGTTTGGAAACAGGAATGGATAATTCAGAGTATCTTTCTCCCAAAAATGCCTTCACAGGTGAACTGAAGTTTCTGTAGTCAGAGAGAACAGGAAGTGACCCATTAACTGCAAGCATGTGCTCCACGCAATGCAAGGCTTTGGCCGCAGACGCACATGAATCACACATCAGATATCCGAGCTGAATTCCAGGCAGAAAGCTCGAGTTATTGATAGTTTCGATGGTTTGGATTATCGCCAAAGATTGTACAAAAGATATTAGATTAAAGCTGAAAAAGAAAAGAAGAAGAGGCTTTAAAATATGTAGATTGTTAACAGAATTGCTTATATATACAAGTTCAAGTACAGTTCTAATATGGATAAAATAACACTTTAATAAACCCTTATGCATACTCACTCTTCACATGGTGTGTTTGGACGATTTGAGGCATTAAACCTTGGAAATTTAGAATGAACTGAGCTCAGAATCCCTATAACAATATCCCCAGGTAAATAAGCTCCAGAGAGCGACGGTGTAACATCACAGAGTACTAACCAAACAGAAATCAGAGTTACTCCTAGCATGTAGAGCCAGAAACAAGAACCCATGTTTCAAATACAAAAAAGGACCTGACACCAGTGCCTTCTGATACCACTGGTACAGCCAAGCTGAAGGATTCACTGTGGGAATTTTTCTTCATGTTCTCTAATGCATGATGTCTTAAAGAGAACAGGATAAACCAGTTTATGATACCTATTAATAACAGGAGAGGTGTTTGTAACCAAGGGGAACAAAGAATTAATTCCAGAGTATTATGTTTCAGGACAAATCAAATTTGCAGTGAGAACAAGGAAGCAGAAGTCAGCCTTTTTAGTGAACGCTGGAACTTTATTGCTGGTTAATTTACTGCTCCCTAGCTGTTACTGAGCTGATTATATTTCAATTGATCTCTTTGTCCAGGTCAGGGACTTCATTTATTCAGTCAAATTAAGGGGCGAATTTATAAGTTTATTTATTGATGTTGAAGATATGGTGAAGCTGTAGCACGTTCATTATAATATATTCAATCGGTTTGTAGCATTTAAAAATGTTGTACACAGACAAAAATGCACATTGTATTGCATTGTACTGCATTATTTATGATCCAGAAATAAGTTACTTCACTCAAGTGTCTCCACTCAAGTGCTCACTACAGCACACAAGAAGGAGAACTCAGGAATGAGCTCTAGCGCAACCTGTAAGCAGCCCTTAAATAGACCAGGCACAGGTGGAGCTGATTGACACTAATTACTGAGTGGTACTACCCTCTGGTGGTGAGCCAGGGCCATGGCAGCCTTACCCCTACAGAAATTATTCTACTGACAGAAACTTTGCTTATATCAAACATTTATTTCTAAAAGGGAACAAAATTATTTTCCTAAACATTAAGACCATTTAAACATTGGAATGAGTAAATAAGTCTGGAAATACACTTAATTGTCTCTTATTTGTTATATAACCATCTCATATGAGAAACATTAGATAAGTTTTCCTTTGCTCAAGATATCTTCACTTGCTAAGATATACCTTTTTTTTGCAGTGAAAAAAAAATTTACTTGGCTTACTTGATGCTTTATTTCATGACCAATTTAAAACAACAACATAAAGGGAAAAAAAATGATAAAGAAGATTATGGAAAATCTCTGATCATTATGCCCTGATGAGTAAAGACAAGAGAAAGTAGGTCTTGGCTCTGTTCCTGGCAGACCACCTAGCTAACTTCTCAAAGGAATATTCACAGCTAGGGGAATAATTTATATGTTTATAGTATTTACCTTGCCTGGTTCACGTTCCTGACAGTAGTTGGGAAGTGATGGAATCCAGCTGGCTAGGATTACTCCCAATGCTCCTGGATTGTAACAGGTATACGAGTCAAGACACACACAGCATTGGTTTGAACCAAGTAACATCTTTATATGAAAGTAGGACAACTGCTATTCACTCGTTCTTCTTCTTTTTCTTTTCCGCTGTTCCCTGTTCGGGGTCACCACAGCGGACTGTCCATTGTCTGCTCATTTGGCAGAGGTTTTCAGCAGGATGACCTTGTTGACGCAACCCTCCCAATTCATCCGTGCTTGGGACCGTCACTAACTGTGCCCCCTAGTGGCTGGGACTATTCACCCTCACATTCACACCTATGGGCAATTTAGAGTAGCCAATTAACCTAATTCACTTGTTTTTGGACCGTGCAGGAAACCCGGAGGAAACCCATGCTTGCACAGGGAGAACATGCAAACTCCACACAGACAGGCACCCTACACCACCATGCCGCCAAACTGCTATTCACTCATGTGTTCCGGTAATTCAGCATCCTAAAGGATATCATCAGTGATAGGGCTCCTGTTCACCTCTAGAGTCTGGGTTGGATTTATGGAAAAACTGGAGATTGGTCATGATTTCCCTTCTGGGTGGAATTTGCCCGAAACTCCCTTCGGCATTCCTCCACTCAGCCACCCCCATTTCAGTGCATCTTTGGGTATCAACTGCCACTTTTCCCCTGGAACACCAGCCCCGCACAAGCAGCAGTGTGTTTATGTGTGTTGTAGGTGATGTCTGTTCAGTCTGTGTATTTAAAACGTTGTGGTGTTATTGGTCACTAAACAGATTTTTCTTTTTGTTCCAGTTCACCTGAGATTGAACTGAGTGTAATGTGGCAGCTACCTAAAATCAGTTTGACATGCCTGTATTTGTCTTTCCATTTATTGAAACATTTTAAATTAAAAGTAACATTTCAGTTTCTCTTGTTTAAACAAAACTAACTAATTAATACCGTTTATAAGTTCCACACAAGAAACAATGGTGTTTTACATTTACATTTACGTTTGTGGCATTTGCCAGACGCTGCTTGGAGTTTTACTGCAAGCAGCAGGTGTGTAAAGATACTCTTTACTTCTAGCTTTGTAAATGAGTGCTAAGAATGTTTCACAGTGTTTGTTTGATAAACAGTCAGTACCCAGTTCACAATAGTTCATATTCCCTTCATACTAATTTTCATTGATTCAATTCTTTGCTCTGTCCTGCATTTCCACATGCCTTATATTGTATGTCATTTACAGGCAGTCTGTCAGATTATTCCCTACATCATAAAACTTAAAAATAAAATAAATAAAAAGATATTATAAGCTGTTAGAATCCATACTGCTTTGTGTGTCTTAAATTTCATTTCAAGCTCAGCAAATGAATAAAATGAACAGGTTAAAAGCAATGCATATTCTGAAAATAGAAGCTCTTTTTTGGATATAGGAGTTAAAATATATAACCAGTAGAAGTGTATTTGCTAAAAGAAAATGATTCTTGTTTTTTTTTTAATTAAATTAAATTAATTTTTAAGCTTTATTAATTGTTGTCTCCAACTATGATATTTCTCCATCATGCCAGCAGAGGGCACCCTTGCCTGAATGCTGGGACTACTGAAGTGCTCAGTTCCTATCTGTTAGGTATATAAAGCACATGGACTCACACATGCCACAAAACCAATGAGTGGTCATGTCTTGCTCTGATCTCTGTATATGACCTTGTATTGTATCTATATTCATCCTCTTGGATCTCCCTTTAGATTTGGACATTTCTCTATGCTCGATGGTGTTTGACATGCACCTGGCTTTTATGCATACTTTTGGATCACTCTATTGCTATTATGTGCCCTGAGACATTTCTGAGTTTTGATCCTGGACCTCTGTGACCCTTTTGTTTTGTTTGACACTGAGTCATGGTTTGCGTGCCGAGTTAATAAACCTCCAGAATGTAATCACAGCTGGAGGGCTTCAGCAAAACTAAAAACATCAATCTACCATCACATCATCCATATGACTGTGCTACTGACCTCCTGTCTGGGTTATTCCCACACAGAAGCATCCTCTCTCGAACCCAGACACTAAGGCCATGATCAAATACATCAAGAGGCACTGGAATAAGCGTTTATACTTCTTTTGGTCAATACTTCAGCTACTATGTTCTGCTTTGTTTAAAAAAAGATAGTGGCCTTTGACCAGGCATTGATTACAAGGGCTTGAGCTCTGTCACTGTCAAAACAAGGTATCCTCTTCCTCAAGGTTCCGTCAGCCCTGGTACAGGTAAGGGGAGAAACAATTTTTATGAAGCTTGACAGATGTGCTTATAACCACCGCTTTAAAGAAGGTGAGGAGTTTAAGACAACTTTCATTACAATGACTGGACATTATGAATATAATAATAATAAATATTCCTTCAGTCATCCAAGTATTCATAAATCAAGTCCTCAGAGGATCATGTTTGTGATGGTGTACATTAATGACAATCTTTTCTTTCCAAAAGGAACTCCAAAGATACCTAGGGTTCACCAGCTTCTACCAGTGATTCAGTAGCAGTTTCAGTTCAGCAACCACCCCTTTGACCTCCCTCCTGAAAGGGGAATCGAGAAGGTTGTTCAGGGGTTTTACTAGGTATTTTTTTTTGTGTAGATTAGAAAAAAAAACTGAGAAAACATTCCTGAAATAAAAACATCAAACTACATGTGTTTCTAAATAGAAGTCATTTAAAGCTGGAAACAGGCCAGACTTAATGGAGATAGCTTCAGCATGGTCTGAAGCTACTGAAGCAGTTAACATGAATGTCAGAGCTGTATTTCATGTCTAATTTTTAGAGATCCTTCAGTTGTAATTCCTTCTAAATGGGTTCAAGTGCAATCAAGAAACAACTTGACTACTAACTATCCGCAGAGTGTCATATACACACTAGGAGACAGACCAGGATGTGAATGCAGTTCAGTACTTTACTGGGTGATCAGGGCAGGCAGACAAATCCAATATAACTAGCACTGGGTCGAGCGATCAGCAGACAGAATATCACAGACGGAACAGTGGTCAGAATCTGGGTACACAAAACAAAGTTCAATCACAATATGAACAGAAAGTTCTAACAGAAATGGCTTGACCATGGCTGACGTGAGCATACTAAGTGATCGCTCCGTAACTCGTCTGAATGTTCAGCATCCTTATATAGTCTCTAGAGTCTGAGCAGTTAGAGTCAGATGTGTAATATCAAATGGCTGGTGAATGAGAGCGCTGGAATGTTTGCGGTGTGCTTTGGGGATCAGAGTCCATTTCAGTCATGACTGTAGTCTGTGGTCATTCATGGGACTTGGAGTTCCTTGCTGTCTCCAGTGTGTATGTAACCCAGAGATTATTCTTGCACTTTTATGTTTACATTTTTCATGATTTAATTGAGATATTTGGAAAAACTAGCTTGCTGTTTCTGTTGGTCAAGAAATTCTATTCTTTCAGGAAAGGCTGCCTGGAAAACATATAAACATGAAAGGAAGCATCTCTGATCGTCATGAAGATTGAATGGCAAAATTGTGGTGTGGCAAAAAAGGTGTGTTGTTTGAATTGAAACTCTTTCAGACTGGCTGACGACATTCTCCTTTCTTTTATTACAATGACACGCTGTTCACTGCTGGTAAATGTGCTGCTAGTGATGATGATGTAGCACTAGTGGGTTACTTTGTGCAGGTTCTCTCTACTGTAGAGTATTTTCAACATAATACAACTCATCAACAGCAAATTCAACTCATACAGCAAATTTCTTTATGTGCATTATATTACACTGCACTTCTTGTTGAAACCTGGTGCTGAATGACCAGGTTTCTGACCGGCAAGAATTGATTAACAAAGTGCAGGATTGTTCTTAATGGTGTTTGAAAGATTTGGGCCTGCACTGTGTTACAATGTACACAAATATAATATTTTTTTCACATTTTAAGACTTGATTTAAGACTTTTAAGGTGTTTTGCAGAGGAACAAATGCTGCCAGAAGCTTCTTTTGTTTCCATAAAAATAAATAAATAAATAAATAAATAAATAAATATCCACTCACATAATCACTACCTAGAACAACTCTGGTGTTTATAGCACAGTCATAATTTTTATCCAAAAGTTATGTTCAAATATCACCCCACTGATCACCATTTTTACTAACCTTGAGCTCCTCACTGTACTAATTTAATGCAGTATAATGACAATTTGGAAATGCAATTATCATGGATGCTTACAGCACTACATAGCACACTTCTGCATTGACTCAGTATGTTTAACACATGCGTTTGTTTTGGTTTGTGTTGTCTCGTCACTGGTGGTCAGTCCTGCTGTGTCATGATTGCGCTCACCTGTTTTCAGTTTTTCCCCTGATTAACTCATTAATTTAAACCCTCTTTTTTCTGTGTACATTATGAAGCAAATTCTCTGTCCTGTTCCAGTCATGCTGAGCCTTTGGTTCCCCATTTTGTTCCGGTGTTTGGTTTTCTTGCTTTGCTCTTTGCCTCATCCAGTTCATGCTGTTTGTAGATTGCATGATCTCAGCCTGTCCCTCAGCCAGGAGAGTGAAGCACGGACCAAATATAGCCACTTTAATACTCAAAAATTATTCACTGACACACACCAACCACTGGACCAGATGAAGCATTACCTTTTTGTTGAGATCAACAAGCTGGTGATTTCCAAATAAGTAGATGCATATAACTAGCTTCCAGCCCCAGGAACTGCCTAGCCTTCCTTTTGGTCTTCAGTCATGAGTAGACCAATATCACAGCAGCTTTTCCTGAGCCACACAAAACTGCAACTGAAATGGACACTTCTCTGAGTTCACTATTAGGCCAGCTCATCTCAAAAACATTAGGACTGCTCTCACATATGTCATACACTATATGGACAAAAGTATTGGGACACACCACTTAATTATTGAATTCAGGTGTTTCA
>JAQMYM010004653.1:0-12607 GCA_030014255.1 Parauchenoglanis ngamensis
TATAGTTAGTTGTAATTAGATTACTGATGCATTTAGTAATAACGGATTATTTAGCAGGATTACAATTTTAAAATACATAAGGACTGCAACAACTAATCAACAAAATGAAAAAATATTGAACAAAATCAATGAATTAACAAAATCAATAAAAATCTATTAAAATTGATAATAAAAATAATCACCAATTAATTTCATTATGGGTGCGACATTCTCTAAGGTATGGAAACTCTTTACAGTACACTACCCTACTGGCCTCATGACATAACGTGCAAGGAACAGTGGAAGCCTGATGTTCCTGCTTGAACTGTCCTTAACAGCTTTGTTATGTTTTGCTAGGCAGCAAGTAGCAAAGCTATTTGACTCGGTTAGCTTGTAAAAAGTTAACAAGCCTGTTTTTCTGGCCCAGTAGTGCCGATAAATGATTATATTCTTAGCATGCACAAAATCATGTATGTATGTTTTGTGTGTCAAGTCATCAAGTCTCTATCCTGCTTTCGGTTCACAAATTGATCCCAACAATAGTTGATTCACTAATCTTGTGGATTGAAAACTTAAAGCCAACTGAAGAACTTTGGAGTCAATTCCACACACTGAAAGTGATTTGCCTTGCACACACACAGCAAGCATAATGAATTTAGCATCGGAGAGTTTCAGTGACTAAAACAGGCAGTTGATATATATTTTATCTTTATTTTGAATTTGTCTGAAATTTGAAAAATCATGGCTTGAAATACAGAAACACAGCTGCACAATGTGTGTTAAGTGGTTAAAAAAAGTGCTAACAGTAAACGATGTACATATCGCCACCTGGAGTGTCTCATTTAGTTGACATGAGCACTTGATAATATTCTCATGCTGTGACAGACTATCTTATAAATGTCACTAATGTTGCAATTAATGAGCTGCTATTTAATGAAGCCTAGTTAAGAAAGTGTTTTAGTAATTATGATTAAAATGATGCAAATAAATATTTTAAATAAATATCTTTTTTATATAATATAATTAAAAGAATAAGAGAAAAACAATCGACAGCTTAATTAATTATCAAAATCTGTGGTTGCATCCATTAAATACATTTAAAAATGAAGACTGATATACTACCATGCACATGTGCACACAACACTTCAAAAGTCTCACATCACCACTTTGATCTCAAGTGAAATCATAGCTAATCTTATAGTTGCTAATTCATTATCATAGCCATGGTGAAAAAATGCTTACACTGGGTGGAAATTTCACCATTATTTTGTCTTTAAAGCAGAAAGGGGGAACAACATCACAGTACAGACTAAGTTCTGCCTTTAAGTGGAGAAAATGCTGTCATCATTCACATAATTATTATTGAGGTAATCCAAAAGTAAAGGAAAGTAATCAGTTACATAAATTTTGTCAAGTCAAGTCAAGTGGTCAAGTTAGTGGTACTTAGCTTAGGTTATTAACTACATTGACAGGTAATTAGTAATTGTATCACAATATATTTTTACAGTAACCCTCCCAACTCTTAGATTGTAATTGTGTCTCTTGTGTGTTTCTCTTGTGAGCTCTCTGAATGGATGTTGATCATATGTCTATTAGGCCTGGAGCAGCACTGCCTGCGCACTTTACTGAAACTGGGCTTCTTTGATCAGATTTGTCAGAAAGGGAACCTTTTCATCTTCTTCTTTTTTCCAATAAAAATGACATGGAATGGCCATATAATCCTCTGTTCATTGTTTTTAAATTCATGCTGTCAGTTTTTCTACACATATCAAACATCTATAGCTAGTATCTGCAACAATACTTATGTACATATCTTATATATAATCAAAGCTTATTTAGTGTACCTGATATTTTTACTTATTTAATTGAATACATCTATGCTCTCAAATAATCAAATAAGCACAGGTCACATTATGAGCCTCAGCTCAGAATCATTTCTCAGTCAGTCGCTGCTGGCTATAGCACAAATATAGATTTTCAGTTGTTATCCCACTGAGTAAAGGACTCAGTTGCTAGGCTGGAGAACAAGCAGTGGCATGAAAGATTAGAGCAAGTGCCGCTGTTCCACTGTGAGTGTAGTTGTGCACTTATAGACACAGCGGCTATTCATCTATCTATCTGTCTCTCTGTCTGTATATATATGTGTGTGTGTGTGTGTGTGTGTACATTTATTTGCTGTCTTTAAAAAAAGACAGCAAATAGTATTTTGCCCATTCATACAAGTCTGCCCTTTTCTCACACTTTATATCCCAAGCAATTCATTGTGACAACATTAGCCAGGGCTGACATAATCTTTTTTAAAATGCTGTACTAAGTAACTAAATTTTCCTCAATTAAGCTTCCTTGTAATTATTTTCCACTTGGCCATGAAAGAAGTGGTACAATATTGTATCTGATCCACATCAGCTTGTGTGTTCATGTTTTGCAGTTCTACAGGGAGAGGGGTACATTTGTCCATTATATGAAACAATTCTACCCAATTACCTTTCCAAGGACCTCCCTGTGGACTGACCTCTTTCATGACCTGATCTCCCACAGACTGCTCTGCAGGCTTCACATGTCATTCATAATACAGTATGATGTATTGCTGTAATATGCCCACAGTGGTTGAAGTTTCAGGCATTTTATGAAGGGCTTGCTAAAACATTTTGAACTACTGCTGCTGAGTCAGGCTCCTTAGAAAATGTATCTATTTGTTAAATCCATCATCCTGTCATAGGTTTAATGAGGGCTGCCTCTCTGTGTATTCTAGAGCTCACAGTGCCATGACAATGGCAGGCAACAGTTCCTCCCATCTGGTCTGTGATGGACCATTTTCAAGCATGTTTTAATGGGGTATTTCAATCATTCCACACTTCCCAAGATTGCAGGTGGCTACATGCAGTATTTGCTTTATTCCATGCAGTCTCCTGAGTTCACACAGGATACATTGAATCAAGCTTCACATAAAGATGTCAGTCAGTCCACAGTGGACAGCTTCATTTCCGTCAGCAGAGCACTTTGATTATCAGCATTCAATTATGAGTTACGAGTATGTGAATATATATTTTTTCTTATGAAATAATAATAAACATTAATGTTGAAGAAGGTTGGCTTTACTAACCACTAAACACATTTATTCAGGCTTGAACTTGGAGCTCTTAGGCGGCAATGCTACCTGCTGTGCCACTGCAACACTGACATGTGAAACAAGGTCTTGGGTTTGATGTGCCTCTGATGCAGCTAGTGTGGACTGAAGTGCTAGTTAAAATGAAAGTGTAATTACAAGAGTGTATAGATTCATCTGATAGTTGACACTTAATCTAATTTTTACTCTGACAAAAGGAGACATTATCTGCACATCAGCTGTTCCCACAGGATTTTTACTATTGCCTGTGCTGCGTTTGTATCTTGTAAAAATGTTTACTAGGACCAGTATGTGTCTGTACTTCCTCAACACCTGCTGGAGAGTTTTCTCCCTTCATTATTTATGTGATACAAAACAAACAGTCAAATGTGCAATAAATGTCCTTTAAGCAAATGTAGGTCTTTCTTGTGCTCCCTCAGTGTCCCTGAGAGTTAAATTAACTGTCTGTTTTCCCAGCTTAGCATGTGAAATATGGTGTACACCCTTCAGCCAAAACCATAGGGGGGGGGGGGGTTCTTTCCAAAATGATCTTGTTGAAACCAATTATTTGCTCAGAATTCTTTACTGCCTAGTAAGATGTCCAGCACATGAATCATAGACTTTGTCCACAGTTTGCATCAACCAAACATCAGATGAAATTGCATTTGATGTACCTGTAAGACGACCACATATAGGGCATTATTTCCAGCTACAATGTCCAGCTCGAAAGCAGGCCATATGTGGTGTTTTTCAAAGCATGAGCAATACTCAAAGATGTATTCAGAGCCAGAATTGTGGCTCAGATATGTGTTAGCCTATAACAAAGTAAAACTGAGGAGGAGTAGTATGTTTATGGTGAACTAAATGTCCTTAATAAAAAGTCCTTAAGTAAAAAAAAAAATTATAATGTCTCTGCAGATCAGCTCTGCCAAAATGTTGAGGACTTTAATACAGTTATGTTTACCAAATCTTTTTATGCGCCTTAAGGAGATTATGCAAAGCAAAGAGGGAGACCAAATTATACTTCCTGCTGTTTTTAATACTGAAAACAGATTGAACTTCTGAAATTGCCTAAATTGGACTGTGAGAAATTTCATTTGCCTCAACATATTGTTTGCATAATATATCCAATCACAGTGTTTTCTTATGAACCATGAAATGAAATGTTCTCAGATGTTGTGAGAGAACCACAATGGATCATTGGAGCACTGCTGCTCACAGGTTGAAAACCACTGGTTTACATTATGTCTTGTCTATGGTGCTGATTGCCTGATTGTTAAAAAAAAGCAAAACATACCACTATAGTACCACATGGAAAAAATGCAGGAACTCTTTGCTTGCAGAAATCCCTTTGGCTAAGCCCCTTGGCCACTTTCCCAATGTGCCAGCGCATGTTTAAAAGGCTTTAGGTGGCTATTAGTGCTGAAACTTCCACTGCTGCCCTGGTGAAGGCCAATTAACAGTACATTGTCCTGTATGGGTCCTTAAGCTTTTATATGACTGACGTGGGCAAAAAATAACCCAAATTTGCCCAGCAGGGCCCTAACCTGCATGTGCACTTTTACTGACCAGAATAACTGACAAAAAGCTGCTCTATGCAAAGGAATCACACTGAAATGGTATCTGTTTTGCTTGCAGTCATGGCACCAAGGTGATAATTTTATCATCAGTGATTATAAGGCATGCACACTATACTGGTTATGCACTCATTATAAATGGATGGGATGTTTTTTTCAGGAATACTAAAATTTACTCTTAATCATAAATGTCATTGTGAAGTTAGGGGAATGACAGATTTATAGTAACTGGTATCTTGTATCTGCATTTTCAGTGTAGTGACAAGATATTGCATGCTGGAAAAGGAACTACCTGAAGCTATTCCCTGCTGTCCATCTACAGACACAGAGCACAAGAAGAAAGGGGGGTTTTCAAGAAAATACTGAAGTGCACGGAGGACCACAATTACCTGCATCTGGTTTCCCCACAAGGCAGTGATCAGCTTCAGATCCTGGACTGTAGCTAAAAGGTAGGACCTTGAAAAGTAGATCTATATGTCATTAAGGCCTGATTCTTCAGTCACTTGATTCATTAGTATTTTCATTTGTTTGGAACATGTTTGAATTCAACACAGAGCTCTGGAAGTGTGTGAGGCCAAAGTCAGAGCAGCATATGCCTTACTATATGTCTCACATTATTTTAATTTGATTCACAGTTTCAGTCTGTCCATTGGTTTTGAATGGTGTGCATACTCCATCTATCTAAGAACAGTGATGGAGGACACATACTGCCTCATTCTGTGGAGCACTTACAGATGGGAAATCTTATGACCGATGCCTTCAAGTTGTGAACACCACAATCCCCAATAAACAACTATGTTGTATGCAAGTTCTTCAGTATTGCCCTGCAGAAATGCTTCATTTGGTGCAGTTCATATGCTGATTATGTTCAACTCTGTAACTTTTTTTTGCATACACACACCAAACACAAACTACATTCCTTCAGCCAGGGACCCAGGACAAAAATACCCACCACTTCAGACCGCACTTACTACGGCCAGTATTTTATATAAAAGCACTTCAAACATTGGTGCCATTTTATATGTAAATATTAACACTAGTGTATTTATCAGAGCTGCAGTGTACATTAATGTCTGTAATACTCCATGCATTCTCTAGCACAGTCAATACATCCTCATCACAGTAAATGGAAATAAGATGGTGAAATGTGCAAGATTTTTTTCTTGGCAGTGTCCTTGAGGTTGAAAGGAAAAAAAAGTGTTTGGAATATGTTCTTTAACATTCCTAGATGAGAGCTGAGGTCTTTGTCCACTCACAATATGAAATGTGTGATGTGGAAGTATTACTTTATACATGATTATCAGTTCAACACTGAAAGAGACAAGGTTTCTGAAGGTCAACAGTAAGACTCTACTGTAAACTCTACTGTAAAATTTTGAATTTCCGTGTTCTGTGAAAGGAACCGTGTTTACCATCGGAGATTAAACTCCATCACAGATGTTAAATTATTCTTATTGGTTGGTTAAATGACAAATTATTTTACTTTGGCAATGAACTCAAAGGGATAGCATGAGCTCTATGTCTGTTCCATTCTGCCAATTCCATTCTGTGCATGGCACGCACAGAATGCAACAAAATGAGATTTCTGACTGAGTGTGAATGTTTGGTCCAGCTCTTTCCTACAGAGTGAAAAGGCAGCCTTGGGTCTTTACACTAAGTGTTCACGAAGTGGAACACATCAGCTTTTGCTTTAGCTTTTGGATTAACTGACATTTATTGACTAGTGAACTATTTTAAGACACTTTGATATTCGGTAAACCAGCAGGTAAGCTTGTGTTCCTGTGTAGCTGCAGAGCTGATGATGGAGACCTGAGCTGATTTGAGAGCAGAGTGTCTGGGATGTTTGTGAGGAAGATGCAGAGGCTGTCTCCATGCCATCTTCACCAGGAGTATGCAGATGCCACTTTCATTGTTTTGACCAGCAAATCTCTTTCTCCTTTTGTGTTACTGCACTGTGATCAATAAGAACTCTTCATTTTGGTACTTTTCCCTTTGCCTAAACTGCAGTCATTTTTTATATTTCAGTAAAATCTTTATTTTATGCTTATTAAATATTTTTTATATATTTCAGTATGCATTTTTGTATACTTGTGTTGCCAGATGATTTTGTGTGATTCAGAATACTGTGATTAAAGATTATTCCACAGGTATTGTTTTTTTTTTGTCGTATTTAGATAAGCGGTAACATTTCAGTTTGCTAAAGTAACATTTAATTGGAAAATGTGTCTGCACATGAGTTGTTAGGCCAAGATATTCATACTAGTGTTGTTTTTGACAGCTTTGTTATTTTTAAGGACCCTTTTAGGACAAAACGATAAATTTATTATTTTCACACAGAATAAGCCTTATTTATAACAGTAGTAAATATTTTTAAAATAGAGAACCTGGTGATTTTCACTTTGATGGGCAAATTGATAGATTAAATACAGTAGTACCTTAAATCTTTTGATACCAAAATTTAAGTAAAGGAAGAATACATGTTAATCTAATTAAATTAGTTCTCAGTCAATACAACCCGAATTCCTGAAAAGTTGGGACATTCTTTAAATTTGAATAAAATGAAAACTAAAAGAATTTCAAATCACATGAGCCAATATTTTATTCACAACAGAACAAATAACATATAACAAATAACATAACAAATGTTTAAACTGAGAAATTTTACAATTTTATGCACAAAATGAGCTCATTTCAAATTTGATGCTTGCTATAGGTCTCAAAATAGTTGAGACAGGGTCATATTTACCATGGTGTAGCATCTCCGCTTCTTTTCAAAACAGTTTGAAGACATCTGGACAGCGAGGTTATGAGTTTCTGGAGTTTTGCTGTTGGAATTTGGTCCCATTCTTGCCCGATATAGGTTTCCAGCTGCTGAAGAGTTTGTGGTCATCTTTGACGTATTTTTCGTTTAATGATGTGCCAAATGTTCTCTATAGGTGAAAGACCTGGACTGCAGACAGGCCAGTTCAGCACCCGGACTCTTCTCCGATGAAGCCATGCTGTTGTAATGGCTGCAGTATGTGGTTTTGCATTGTCTTGCTGAAATAAACAAGGCCTTCCGTGAAATAGACGTCATCTGGAGGGGAGTATATGTTGCTCTGAAACCTTTATATACCTTTCAGCCTTGTCTAGTTCCTTCCAAAACATGCAAGCTGCCCACACTTTATGCACTTATGCACCCCATACCATCAGAGATGCTGGCTTCTGAAGTAAACAATCATAACACGCTGAAAGGTCTCCCTCCTCTTTAGCCCAGAGGACACGGCATCCATGATTGCCAACAAGAATGTCAAATTTGGATTCGTCTGACTATAGAACACTTTCCCACTTTGAAACAGTTCATTTCAGAATCTTGGCCCACAGGACACTACGGCGCTTCTGGACCATGTTCAGATATGGCTTCCTTTTGGCATGATAGAGTTTTAGTTGGCATCTGCCGATGGCACGGTGGATTGTGTTTACCAACAGTGGTTTCTGGAAGTATTCCTGGGCCCATTTAGTAATGTTGAAGTCACATTCAAGCCGATGAGTGATGCAGTGTCGTCTGAGGGCCCAAAGACAACGGGCATCCAATAAAGGTCTTCGGCCTCGTCCCTTACGCACAGAGATATCTCCAATTTCTCTGAATCTTTTGATGATGTTATGCACTGTAGATGATGAGATTTGCAAAGCCTTTGCAATTTGACGTTGAGGAACATTGTTTTTAAAGTATTCCACAATCTTTTTACGCACTCTTTCACAGATTGGAGAGCCTCTGCTCATCTTTACTTCTGAGAGACTCTGCCTCTCTAAGACATTTTTATAGCTAATCATGTTACAGACCTGATATCAATTAATTTAATTAGTTGCTAGATGTTCTCCCAGCTGAATCTTTTTAAACTTTACAAAAATGGCATCAAATTTTAAATGTGCTCATATAGTGGATAAAGGTGTACAATTTCCCAGTTTGAACATTTATGTTATCTTTGTTCTGTTGTGAATTTATTGCCACAAGGTCAACATGTCCTAATACTAAGATTTGAGATTTTTTTTTTAAGATTTTAGAAACCAAGATTTTTGGTTTGTGTGAGCCAGCCTTATTCACAAGGCAGTATACAGGCAGGATACCAGTGGCACCAGTGAGAACAGGAACATAAAAGATTCAAACGATAAAAATGGTAACACAAGAAACACCTAAGACTAATAACAACTAATAAAGGTGAGGTACCAGAGCATATGCAGGTGATTACGTGCTGAGCAGACCACACCCAAACATAACAAATTTATAACCATATATGGAAGAAAATGGCCAAAAAATGCCAAATCAGAAGAAATAAATGCAAAAACAAACTGTAAGCAGAGCTTGCAAATGGGCTGTGACATGTAACTGGAGATTTCCAAAACAGGAAATTGGAATTGGGTGGTGACAGGAACAGAGGAACAGGAACATACACAAGGGGGTTTATTTGGAGGGGATAGTGTGACTGAAGCTGAGAACACAACAGGAATTTGATACATTTGTAGGAAACGTCATAGGACCAACTACAGTACAGAGAAAAACTTTATTAGCTCCAAAATGAGTACAGTGGATACTGGGAAAGGTAAGTCCATTTATACTTTTACTGTTTAATGGTATTCCAACAAAAATAATTTTTATAGGGTTACACATCACCACAAAAAGTTTATTTTGAATTCGGTATACTTTTATGATTCATCAAGAAATTGCTTTTCACTTAAGCAATTAAGTACTGACATAAAATACACTATTCACACTTGCTGATAAAAGCACCTAAAAACTCCTATGTTCAGATTATTGTTTTTTGTTTGTTTGGGGTTGTTGTTTTTTTGGAGTGTGTTTGTGTTTTTAAGTTTATTTGCTAGTTTTCTTTCTGTTTTTCTTTTGTCCAAAGTTCTAGGTAAGCACACCTTTAACATAGCAGTTAATCACACATAGTTTACAAATTATTAATTTATAACAATTTTTTTACCCTTTACATTTAATAATTACAATTACATTTAAAATTTGTGCTTACATTTAACATTTACATATAAACACATTATTTACATTTACGGTTTTCAAGTTGTTTTACACAGGAAGAACTAGTATGAGGAAATTTAACACTGTTTTTATTTAATGAATTTATCTCTAAATGTGTGAAATTGTGAAAGACTTGCACCCAAAAAAGGTTAAACTATTTTTAGAAACGGCTCCCCGTAGCTTCATAGTACATACTAAACCAAATTATCATGCAAATAACTTCTTTAATTAGAAATAGGAAAAATGTTAGTAGGCAAATGCTATTTTAAGCTATTAAAGTTTTCAAAATGTTAACAGACATTGTTAGGCTTTATGCTCAATTCATATAAAATAAATGCAGGAGTAATGGTGTACTTGTCCTTAACAGTGCAGAGGGAGCAGGAGAATACTAGAGATCTGAGGATTGTGCTGGTGGGAAAAACTGGAGTGGGAAAGAGTGCTGTAGGAAACACTATCCTGGGAAAAGCAGCATTCAAATCTGAATTGTCGAGCTCATCTGTGACCTCAGACTGTTATAAAGACAAAGAACAAATAAATGGCAGAAGGATTGCAGTAATTGACACTCCAGGTATTTTTGACACCAATGTAACAGTGGAGGAAACTATCCGAAAGATCAAGACATGCATATCCCTGTGTGCACCGGGCCCTCATGTTTTTCTGGTGGTTATCCAACTGGGAAGATTCACAAAAGAAGAGAAAGAAACAGTGGAGATAATCAAAGAAATCTTTGGTGCAGATTCTTCACAGTACACCATGGTGCTGTTCACACACGGAGACATGCTGGCAAAAAGCAAGAACACTATTGGTCACTTTGTTAGTGAAAGTCCTGAGCTGAAGGAATTCATTCAGACCACCAGCGGAGTACATCATGTATTCAACAACGAGATCAAGGATCCAGAACAGGTTAATGTGCTGCTCAAACAGATAGATGAGCTGATTATGAAAAATGGTGGAAGTCACTACACCAATAAAATGCTGCAAATGGCTGAAAAAGCAATTCAGGAGGAACAGTTAAGACTTCAAAGAGAAACCAATATGGATCCTGTGCAGGCAAGAGAGAAAGCAGAAAGAAGCAATAGTTTCTTAAAGGCTGCTGTTGCTGTTGGTGGTGTTGCTCTTGTTGGTGTTGTAGTGGCTGCTGGAGCAGTCCGAGGATTTTGCACAATACAGTAACTTTTCACTGATCAAATCTGACCAAAATTGGATTGGACAAGGTTCCGTGACATTGAAATATAAGGATATCTAGTGTGTGAAGGCTTTAATCTGACATGGATGATGAATGACCTAGGGGAACTTTCTTCATAACTATTTCTAATATGAACTGGGAAAGGAATGAAGAGGGTGGTAGTAAAATAATTTGAAAAATGAAATTTTAATTTCCTGTATTCGATGCAGCCCTACACTTTAGCGTACCCAGCTGAGTAAATCAATTATAAATCATACTTTAAATCACATGCAGCCCTATTATTTATATCATACTTGTAATGGGTGGAAGTTTTTTTTTCTTTTGTTATATTCACAAAACCATCAAAAACAATAAAATGATATTTAATCATGCAATCCATTTTCTGTGAACACACTTCCTGCACAGTGTCAGATGTTTATAAGTCCTGTATTATACATGTGAACTATTTTGAAAGAAATTATTTGAGCTATTGGAAGCAATTTTTTCCAGGAGCAAAGGAGCCTCTGAGACTGGTGTTGGTCGGCCTTCAGGGTGTAGGGAAGAGTGCAGCAGGAAACACAATCCTGGGCAGTGAAGCGTTTCAGTCAGACATCAGCTCCAGTGCTCTGACGCTGCAGACCGAAAGCAGGGAAGGTCTGATATGTGGGAGACAGGTGATGGTGGTGGACACACCAGGTCTCTTCAACAACACACTCTCAGATATAGAGATGAAGCAGGAGATGGAGAAAGCTCTGACCCTCTGCCATCCAGGACCCCACGCCTTTCTCATCATCATCCAGCTGGGACGCTTCACAGAGCAAGAGAGGAGCGTGATGGATGAGCTGGTTGAAATGTTGGGCTCAAATATTAATCTCTACTCCATGGTGCTGTTTACTTATGGAGATAAACTGAAGAACAAAACAATAGATCAGTTTGTGAAAGAGGACAAGAACTTGATGAAACTGATTAGCAAATGTGGGGGACATTACCATGTGTTCAATAATGCTGACACAGAAAATAAAGCTCAGGTCAGAGAGCTCTTGGAGAAAATAGACTCCATGATAAAGAGAAGAAAAAAACAGCCATTTTATGTAAAGAGTGCAAAAACATTGCTACATTTTTTCTATTCTATTTTTAAACATATTTCTACATTGCTGTGCCTGTTGTAACATTATTAGCAATTACAATGATTTGCACCAAGAAGCAAATACCAGCAGAGCCACTGTCACAGCCTTCATCACTGGCAACTGTTATCACTAATGAGTTTAACTGGAAATGGCTGATTCCTATAGTTATAGGGTATGGGGCAGGCTGGTGGATCCTGAGGAAATAATAAAAATAACTCCTGCAATGTAATGATTGAAAATGTCTGCTAATGTGATAACAACTGGTGATGATTCTAACTGATTTTCTTCTCATGAAATATTAATAATAATCTCACTGAGTTAGAAGGAAATGCCTTTAATTCATAACTCTAGGTTTTTGTTCAAATAGTTTATTCTCAGTTTAGATTCTAAAGAAAGATATTTGTCACATTCTGTTCTCATGTTTAAATGTTCATTTCATCATCTATGGAATAAAATGTATTTGTAGTGAAAATGTACTGATTAAGAGATCCACGTGGTGAAATAAATGCAAGTTTGCTTTTGTTCAACATGCACACAGAATTTGTTAGCACTATATTCAATGTGATAAATGACTGAGATATTACCATACAGATTACAAATTAAGATTTATAAATAAGATTATTCAGAGAGTTATAA
>JAQMYM010004654.1:0-12606 GCA_030014255.1 Parauchenoglanis ngamensis
CTGGAGAAACGCTGTCTCATTTCACTGTACACTGTATTACATGTATATGGTTGAAATGACAATAAAAGCCACTTGACTTGACCTTGACCACCTCACCTTGTCTGCTTTTTACACTGGCAGAATGGGTGTGTTGCATGGACTTGCTGTTGGAATTAGTACTCCTGCTTCAACAAGGCCTATGATGGTTTTCTCTATGTCTTGCAAAACTTCCGGTCTTGATTGATACTGTGGTTTGAAAGGAGGGTGTGCATTGGGCTTCAGTGTTACTTGAATTGGTGCTGCATACTCCACTAGGCCTAGCTCAGTGTCATGTTGTGACCACAAATGTTCAGGCACATGCAAAGACAACATTTGGTCTTTTAGGTCAACTTCTTCCTCCACTCTTCCCTGTCCGAGGCTGACCATTTCTCTGTTTGTCGCTGTTACCTTTACTGGCTCGGGTATTCCCAGAATAGTAGTTCTGCAGAAGATTTTTGTCATTTGACCGTCCTCTGAGTACCACATCAATGGGTTTGCAGTTGGATACCACTTTATTGTCTAGGCCCTCTTGATCATAGGTCCCAGGCTTTTGGAATGGTGCCCTTTCCTTATCACAACCGTGATGTGAGGCACTGCATCTGGAATTTCATACCACTTGGTGATGAATTCATTGTTTTCCACATTCATGGCCATTCCCCTCTGGGCCTACAATGGTGTATGAGGTCACAATTTGGATCTTTTCTCCCTCTGTCTCCTGTTTCCACAGTTTTTCAAACCACAGGTCTTGTCCTGGTTGGAATCTCATTGTGCGTGGAAAGGTAGTGTTGGTTCTCTCACTACTGGTGTGTTAACGTAGATGTATTTTCCCCAGGTATGCAAGAATTGTTGGGGGGCTTCATGAATTTCTCCTATCCAAATATGCATTAGCCAACCCTGCTATTGAGCTCATTCTGGTCATCATTTGGGTGGCCACGCCTCTTTCGTCAATGTGTACACATTCTGGTGTGCACCAAATTTGCAAGTTCAATTTATTCAATGCATCTCTTCCCAGCAAGTTTACTGGAGTACTTTCAGACATTAAAATGGGGATTTGAATTTGTTTGTCTTCTGTTGCTAAGCATACTGGAGCTGTCATTGGAATTAACTGCATTTGTCCCGAGAAGTCGACAGTCTTGGGGTGTTTGCCTGATTTGGGAAGATGGTTGGCATAGTTTGGACTTCCACATGTGTAAGTTGCTCTGGTATCTATCAACATGGGAGTAGGTTTGCTATTTAACTGAACCTGCAGCATCAGTTCTTTCCCAACTTCTGAGGTGATCATAGGAAGCTTGGTCTCCCCTGTCAGCTCCTCTGGGCCTCCTCAGAAGCCAGTATTGGGCCCCGCCCAATGATTCACTGGGCTGGGCTGTCAGACTGACCCTCCTCCATTAGCTGGGAATCTTTTCTTATGCCATGGCTGCATTGGTCATTCTCTTGCAAAGTGTCCAATTTGACCACACTTCCAAAATGATTGTGACTGTGATCCTTGTCCCATTCTTTTCCGTCCTCTTCCAAGGCCTCTTCGCAGCCCTTGAGGGGGCTCCTCCTCTCATATTATACAGTGGAGTAAGCTGATATGGAGTTGGAGGTTGCGGTTGAGAATATATCATTAGATCAGGTGGTGGTTGGGCTCCTGGTCCAGGTGCTACAGGAGGCTGTGGAGCTAGTACTTGTATTTGGGGCTGTCGAATTGGGGACATTGGCTGAATTGCCTGAGGCTGAGGCAGTGGTGTTGCTGTTACTTGTGCATTAGTGGGTTCTTCAATAAAAAAGGGTGCCTGCACTTTGTCCTTCTTTTTGTATTTAGCTGTCAGTACACCTAGCTGTAGTTGTGCTACATTTCGGAGGACATTTCTCTCATTTTCTTTTAATCTCTTTTCTGCTTTTCTATATCATTCTAAAATGTGTTAGTTCTTCCAAGAACTCAGCTTCAGGTTTTGTAAATATGCCCAAAGCATCTTCCAGTTTCTGCCTCACCGGCTCAGGTAGACCTTCCAGGACTATTTTTATGAACATCATAGTATGGAGTTGGTCAACATCAGGAGATTGGTCTGCTTCCAGCTTCCACCTTCTCTTAATCTTTTGATAGTAGAACACTGGATGCGCTCTCTCTGATATCACTTGGGGTAGGTTTCCTTCAAGACTTTGTTTCTGTAGGGATTAAACTCTATTCCATCCACTTCAGGCCCCGTCCCATGTCCTGTTCCAGCCAGGGCCGTTCTCAAGGGTATCATCTTATATATATTCTATATTATATATATTAGATATATTCTATATTATATAATATAATATTCTATATATTAGGTATATTCTTAGGGTATCATCCTGGCCTATTATTCAAGCCAGCACTACTTTAATATCTCCTATGGCCAGTAACCTTCTGTGCAACCTTTCCTCCATATTGAGTATCCATTTTGAGGCTCCAGCCTGCAGGTTGGGCAGGCCTTTTACTAATCCCTCAAAGTCTTGTGTCTGCCAGGGAATTTAGTTTACCTGTTACACTTGGACAAGAAGAGGGAGAATACTTTACTTTACTTTTTTCTTAATTGGCTATTGTTCGAGAGTGAAAATCCTTCCCACTTCTCAGTCTTCCTGTGAGTGGCTGAAGTTGTTCAACTTCTCTTACTTCCATTTTGGGTGGTAACCCTTCTTCTTCTGTTGGTCACTTTCTTCACAATGTTCTCGCAGGGAATCGCCCCTTTCAGATCTTCCTCCTTTTGCATCATTGGAATCCCCTTCATCAGGATTTTGCTCTCTTGCCATTGAATTTTTGAGGTGTTGAATTTTTGAGCTTCGCTTAACCTCTTGATCTCTTCACTTTGTGTGCCAAGAAAGACTCTCTCAGTTTGTCTATGGCTGTCTCCCAATCCTTCTAGCTTGTCTTTCACTTGTTTAGCTTTCAGTTTATCTAAAAAGACAACTTGAGCTACTTCCTGTGAGAGTAATGTTTGGATCTCTTGGTTTTTCTGAACTGATGAAAATCACAGGGCTCTGTCTGTTGTAGTTATTTTCATTGTCTTACTTCTGACTTCTTCTCCCCCTTCTTCGTCATCTCCATCCCAGCTGTCATTATGTAAAGTTTCGGATTCCTCATCAGTGCTTTTTCTGCTTTATTGATCTGTGTCTCTGGGGCTGGTTAGAGCTTGTCTTTCACAGGTTAGCCATCTTCCTGATGAGTCCTCTCTTATGGCTTCACAATACTGATATGCTTCTTCACCTAAGAGTCTTGTTTCCTCACTGCCTTTCATTACATGCCCAGCTTTGGTAGGGCTATCTTTTGGTGCTGTCTTTTTCTCTTGTAGCCCATTGCTTTGACATGACCCGATACTTTAGATGTCTGTGAGCTCTCCTCTGGCTTCAAAATGTATCTTTCCTCCTTCCTCAGAAGTGTGTTCTTCTTTATCTCCCGATTCTACTCGGACCTGTCCTCTGAGAACAGGGTCCATTTCGTGAGCATAGGGCCCCCCGCTCATTGGGGCAATTATCTTTCCTTCTTTTATTTTGCATTGCATTTTTCATTAGACTATATAATGTTATAGAGGTTCTAGGGTTCAATTGTAATCAATTTCAGGAGACACAGACAACAACTCTTTTTCCTCTTCCTTTTAAATGATCAGCACACAAGCACCCTGACACCACCCATACATTTTTCTTTATTGGCAATCAGGAAGTGTTTACTGCACACATGGAGATCTCAATTCCCAAATCCCCATCCCTTTTTTCTCTTTCTCAACATCTCCAGAGCCCACACTGTTGTAGCGCTGAGTCTCTTAAACTTCTCTGCTATAGACCATCTCGCTACAGTACCAACATTTCATAATGATAATGCTTCATAATGACATTTCATAATGATCCCACAATAATCTCGTTTCTTGAAATGCCAAACCCAGGGAGTGCATTTAGTCTAATTTTTTGATAAATCTCTGGCCGTTCTCATCTTTTCCATCTTTGCAGACTTCTAAAAAATACAAGATTATTCTATTAGTTATAATTCAGTATGTCTATTCATATAACTGAGGCATATTGCATGTCTTACAATTTACATTAATTAGTCAATATTGCTAGATGGCAATCCAAGAGACTATCACATGGCAGGGCATTATACTTATGATGAGTAGAAATGAACACTATTACACTTACAGTAGTAATAGTAATTTAATTTCTGGCATGTTACTTTATCATTAACAGTTGTCTGCATTCATAAAATTTTACTCTATATCATCCCATTTAATTAAACTCAAATTTTGTTTCCATATTAGCTCTCAGATTCATGTACATTAACCACTCTAATGCCATTGCAATGCTTATCAAAGCATAATAACGTATCTTTTAGAAGGAGTTATTTACGTTTAAATCACCTATTAACTTGTTTGCCTATTTACTACTGATAAACTCATTTATTTATTTATCTACACACATACATTGTATGTATATATATATACGCACACACACACATATATACATACAATAAAGCAATATTTCTTTATTGAAGCTTGAAAACAAACCCAAAAAATAGAGCAAAAATCAGGAAATCAGGCGATCAACAAATATGATATCATACATGAGGCAAGGTAAGAATCAAAACTAGAATAACAACATGGCAATATAAAAAGGCTTGGTATACAATGAATGTGTGAACAGAGAGTCCTTTAGAAATGTGGTAGAGTAATTGAGTCCAGTGATCAGTAATCAGGTGAATGTGAAAGTGAGAGTGTCTGTGATGGCTGTGTTGTAGTTCTTGGCTGCCATATTTGTAGGCCGTGTGGTGTTCCGGGAACTATAGTTTGATACCAATTCTGGTGTCAACACCAAACTACTAGTTTTATGTCATATCGAATTGTCATATTCATAATAAGACATTGTAGGAGAAATTTTATTCCATATTTCATGTATTTTATCCCATTTCATATACCTCATTTAGTTATAATCGGGGTTTTTAACCTAGCAAGCAGATCTGCTATGTGTGTGTGTAAGGAGGCATAGGGGGCCTCCTGGAATGTGGAATTTGAGCTAGACATTGAGGCACCCGGAAGGTTAAAGGAAGTAATCCAGATGTTGCCTACGACGTCCCCCTATGAACAATGGAATCCCTTGTGAAGCTACGATATAAAAGCACAAAGCAGTTCGAGGGACAGGGTCATCATCTGCAGAACGTCCCAGCTTTATTATCACTGAATAAAAGTCGTTAGCTTCTGGAAACAAAGCCTGAGTCGTCAATTATTCTCCACGACAGTTATCCAATAGAAACTGAACGCAGATACAGAAATAATGCAGGTCACAAATCATCACTGACTCAATCAGTCAGGAGCTCATGCCCACATCATGTCTACATTTTATAGATATAGTAGAGAGGGAGTTAAAATACCTGCTGTGAATAACTGCTTCCATATTTGCCACTCTCACACGGTGAAATATTGCAGTGTTTTCAGAACAGCATGTAGCTAAAACTTTTTATTGGTGGCTATCGCGACTTCCGCTTCCCACGGACGCTCCTCGCGTCACCACAGTAACAGCACCGACTCCGACTTCCGGGGTCAAGACCCACTTCCGGGTCACAGAATATAAACACGGAAGCCCGACATCACCATTCTCTCGTTCATGTTTTCGCTACGATTCATGTTACTAGCCCCGCTTTTCCCTACGGGTATTTTCGCCCTCTGTTGAACTCTTGGAAACGTTTTATCCCCACGGTTTGATATGCGTGCTTTCTGCGCTTTCGGTTTTGTTTCTCCGCCCGTGCCAGTGTGCGGTTTTTGTTCCGTGTTTTTCCCGTTCGCCCTTCTCTCTCCTCACTCACTCGCTCACACGCACTCGGACTAAGTTCACACTACTTCTGCCTGGATTACTTCACCGCGTCTGACTTCTACTAGCTCCGTGCACAGACTAAGATCACGCTACTTCTGCATGGATTACTTCACCGTGTCTGACTTCTACTAGCTTCGGTAAGAGTTTGGCTTCCTCTCTACGTGCACGCCGCTGCGCTTGTGGTCTCGCCGCTATCAAGAACGTTACAGCATGAACGAGCCACAGGAGACCGCAGCAGCCATGCAGGAGCTCCGGACCATGATGAGCCAGCTCATGACTATGATCCAGGGCTTGGGGCAGCAGTACATTAGATTAGCTGATGTGGTGCAGTCACTTCAGAATCCCTCCCCATCGGCCACCGCAGCTACCACATGCTTACCCAGTCGGGCCGCTTCTACTGCACCTCAACCATGTGTTACCGCGCTCGCCCCCCACCCATTTTTTCCGGCGATCCCGAGACCGTACCAGGATTCATTAATCAATGCAAACTAATTTGGCGACTTCAAACTCCACAATTTCCTAGTGAGGAGGCCAAAGTCGCCTACATCATCACCAGACTAAGCGGCCGGGCACTGGAATGGGCCACCGCCCTGATGGATCGGGAGGACCTGGATCTGGACACCAGTGCGGAGTTTCTCACCGTGATACGCAAAGTATTTGGACAAGGATCACCTCAGAAGGTGTAAGGTGGAAAAGACGGCCGCCCGCCGTCTTTTCCAGGTTTCCCAGGGAACACGTTCCGTCCACGACTATGCCATCGAGTTTCGTACTCTGGCCATCCAGAGCCGCTAGACGGATCTGTCGCTTGCCCCGGCCTTCTATCACGGCCTCCAGGAGGACATTAAGGACGAACTCACATACAGAGACTGGGGCACAGACCTGGATAAACTCATTTGGCTGGTGCAGGACGTCGACGAGAGGCGACGTGAGCAGAAGCTCGACGACAGGAGGTCTCGGGAACATTTCAGAACCTCACCCCGCGCCGAATCAGCTTCCCCGGACACGCCAACCCACCAGGAGGATCATTCGGAACCCATACAGGTCAGCCATTACCGTCTCTCCCAGGAGGAACAAGCGTGCCGTTTCCGGGAGGGGCTATGCCTATACTGCGGAGAGCCGGGACATCTCATCACTTCGTGCTCCATCCGGCCAAGAGGACCGCAAACGGGGAAACCCCAGCGCCTATCATGCCACGGGGCAACTCTGATAGGCACAGCTCAATCCCAAGGCCCCGCGGACAGGTGTGAGATTCCCATCTCTCTCGCCTGGCCCTCAAGCCCGAACCCGTTTCAATCCAAGGCCCTTCTAGATTCCGGCTCCGCCATCAACCTCATCAACCGAGCTTTGATCCTACGCCTGCAGATTCCCTACCGTGCCTGCCCCTCACCTCGGGCTGTGGCTGCGCTGGATGGACGACCGCTCAGTAAGGGACTCCTGGACGAAATCACTGAACCTTTACATCTGCTGTAATTGGATTGTCATCACGAACTCTTCTCCTTCTTCCTTATGGGCATATCTAACGAACCCATAGTGTTGGGGTATACCTGGCTGACCCATCATCAGCCCCGGTTCGATTGGGACAAGGGCAAATTAACCCACTGGGGCCCAACCTGCACGGACCACCTACAGGAGGATGCCCAGAATCCATTTGACCCCAGCATTGACACCACTCCCGCTACCATGGCTACGACCAGTGTTGGAGAGGAACTCCCCGAGATGAACTCTGTGCCGCCCGAGTATCACGACCTCGCTCAGGTATTTAGTAAAAGTTGCGCCTCCTCATTGCCTCCACACCAAGAATTTGATCTGGCCATCGACCTCCTGCCAGGTTGCACCCCGACCAGAGGACGTCTTTACTCCCTGTCGAAGCCAGAGACCCGGGCCATGGAGGAATACATCTCGGAGGCGCTAGCCCACGGCCTGATCAGACCCTCCACTTCTCCTGCGGCCGCCCCTTTCTTCTTCGTGGGCAAGAAGGACGGCTCCCTTCGACCCTGTATTGACTATCGTAAACTGAATCAGATCACGATTAAGAACAAGTACCCGCTACCCTTGATGGATACCCTTGATTTGAACGATTCTCTGGCGCTACTGTATTCACCAAGCTCGATCTCCGCAACGCGTACCATTTGGTACGGATCGGGGAGGGCGATGAATGGAGAACCGGCTTTATCACCCCCAGCGGCCACTATGAATACCTGGTCATGCCATTTGGTCTTTGCAACAGCCCAGCGGCCTTCCAAGCTCTGGTTAACGACGTCCTGCGGGAGTTTTTGGGACGTTCGGTGTTCGTCTATTTGGACGACATCCTAATCTTCTCCCCCTCTCTTGAGACGCACCAGTTGCACACGCGACAGGTCCTCCAACGCCTCCTCCAACACAAGCTATTTGTGAAGCTGGAGAAGAGTGTCTTCCACACTGCCAACACCTCTTTCCTCGGGTTTGTCATCTCACCTCACGGGATATCCATGGACCCAGCCAAAACTAGCGCCATCACTCAGTGGCCCGTCCCCAAGAACAGTAAACAACTCCAATGTTTCCTGGGTTTCGCCAATTTCTACCGGTGTTTCGTGAGGAACTACAGCTCGGTGGCCCATGCCCTCACCTCCTTACTTCGAGGAAAACCTGGGTCGCTACTTTGGACCAAGATGGCCCAGGACGGCTTTGATGATCTCAAGGCCTGGTTTGTCTCGGCTCCTATTCTTGTCCATCCGGACCCTACGCGCCCTTTTGTCATCGAGGTGGCTGCCTCCAGCAATGGGGTAGGTGCCATCTTATCCCAGACTTCAGCCACTGATAATCACCTTCACCCCTGCGCATACTTCTCCCGCAAGCTTAGCCCCGCGGGGCGTAGGTATGACGTCGGTGACTGGGAACTGCTCGCTGTTAAGCTAGCCCTGGAGGAATGGCGTCATTGGTTGGAGATAGCCGACCATCCATTCATTATCTGGATGGATCACAAGAACTTGGAGTACCTTCGCGAAGCACAACGTCTCAATCCATGTCAAGCCCGTTGGGCCCTGTTCTTCACCAGATTCCGGTTTAACCTCTCGTATCGACCGGGGTCCAAGAACGTCAAACCTGACGTGCTCTCACGACTCTACTCACCAGATGACAATCCCGAGCCTCCCTCGACTATCCTAGACAAGAGCTGCATAGTGGGACAGGTGCAATGGACCCTCCTAGAGGACATTCGTCAGGCACACACGTCCAAACCGCCTCCGGACGACGCTCCCCCCCACACCACCTTCGTGCCGGTCGCTCTCCGTCCCCGGGTTCTCCAATGGGGCCACGAGGACAGCCTAGATGGCCATCCGGGATGCCTACGCACACTAGAACTGGTACAATGGCTCTTTTGGTGGCCCACCATCAAGGAAAACGTCAGCTCTTATGTCCAAGCCTGTGTTGTCTGTGCCCGCAATAAATCCGAGAACCGGCGCCCTCAGGATCTTCTCCAACCCCTTCCCATTCCTCAGCATCCCTGGTCTCACATATCCCTCGATTTCATATCCGGTCTCCCACGCTCTCAGGGGAACACGATCATTCTCGTGATTGTCGACCGTTTCACTAAATCGGCCTGTTTTGTCGCCTGTTCGGCGTACCCTACGGCTCAACAAACGGCCATCTCCATCATTCGTGAAGTGGTCAGGTATCACGGCCCACCTGTGGATTTACTCACCGACCGAGGTCCTCAGTTTATCGCTCGATTCTGGCGCTCATTCTGGAGTCAGTTAGGGGTTAACGTCAGTCTCACCTCCGGTTACCATCCTCAATCCAATGACCAAACAGAACGGATCAATCAGGAACTTCATTTTCATTTCTTCTTCATTTATGTTTGGGGTTAGGTTCTGTCCTGTGGAAACCCTCAAGATCAAATGAAGGTATCCATCAGTGAGATGACCCCTGTGTGGGTTTTTGTTCATCTTCATTACAGAGAATAGCTGCTCACACAGGTATGGGCTTCCAAACATGCAGAGCATTTGAACAGCATGTAGGCAGAGTTGAGTCTTCATTTCAGGTACAGTATAAGGCTTGCAAACTGTGCAGTGCCCACAGAGTCATACTTTGCCTTGAGTGTGTTATTACACTGGATGTCTGTCAGCTCCATTTGGAAGTTTACAGGTGCTCTTTCCACATCAACTGCAAATAGATTGCTGAACAGCTCAAATTTAAATTTCTCAGATACAAAGTTGGCAAATTGCTGAGTGAACTGAGCGTATCAGCAAAATGCACAGTCATAAACACAATAGTTTAGACATGGTTTGTCTGTCTTTGGCAACATGGAAAGTGGCCAAATTTCCTTGCTGCATATGAGTCTCCTTCAGGAATAGCTTGGCTTGGAAAGCTCTGAATGCATCATACATGTTTGTGATTATATGTCCTCATCCCTGAAGCTGGAGGTTTAGTGCATTTAGATGCTTCATTATGTCGCACAAAAAACCCAGCTAACATTGCCACTTTTCATCCTGAAGCTCTGTGATGTCTCTCCCTTTGCTCTCCAAAAACTGGCAGATTCCCTCAAACATCTCCAAAAATCTGTTCAGCACTTTCCCTTGACTTAGCATCACACCTCTGTGTGGTAGGACACATCGCCCTGTTCAGAATCCATCTTCTCAAGAAAAGACCGAAATTGGAGGTGATTTAAACCTTAGTTCTTATAAAGATATCTGTCTGTGTTACGGTCCTCATAACATGTTTCATTCTGAGAGCTTTACCACACAGCATTTCTTGGTGTATGATGCAGTGATACACTGTCAGATCACCTACATATTTCTCCTGCTGCATCTTCTCCTGCACCCTCCCCACTAATCTGTTCATTTCATTGCACATTGCAGGTGATCCATCTGTTGTCAGTGCTGTCAGTTTGTCCCAGGGCAGTTTAAGATTTAATTTAGATGTTTAATTTAGATATTTCCACAAATATGTATTTTCCCATGGTTGTGCCAAGCATTGATTTAATTCCCAAACATTTCTCTGTAATGCATAACCTGGAGTCCACTCTATGGATGAAGATTGACGGCTGTGCAGTATCAGTCATGTCAGCACTCTCATCCATAGCAAGGAAATAGGCAATGAAGTCTTTTCCCTTTTCCATCAGTTGTGCTATTAAATTGGTGTCAAGCTCATATACACGATCAGCAACAGTACTTCTGCTTAAGCTTATATTTGAAAATGCTTGTTTTTGTTTGGACACATGATGTTGCACACTTTCATCATGCACCACTTTACAAACTCTCTCTCGGTGAATGGCCGGGCTGATTTAGCTATTTCTTTGGCCACAACAAAACTAGTTTTCATGGCACCCTCACTTTGTGACTTTGCTTTTGTGAGCATAGTCTGCTGTGACACCAGAGTCTTTTTAAACTCCTCTACCTTTAGCTGTCTGTCCACTTGCTTGTACTTGTCCTGGTGTCCTCCACAAACAAGACAAACTGGTTTACCACTAATGCTAGTAAACAGCTAGTAAACGCCTTCCACCTGTCTTGAAAGCCCCTGCTTTCAGGGTCCACATTTTATTTGGCCATTTCTTTTGGGAGGGTTAAATCTAATTAAAATGAATGAGCAATGAGCTTGCAGGTCTTCTCATGCTAGCTGTTGCAGTACATTCTGGGACGTATGCATCCTATATACTGGCTGGCCAGTTATTATTGACAAGATATTTTCTCGTGGGCCAGATATAATTGTACCATGGGCTAGAAGTTTCCCACGGGCCTTGAGTTTCACATGTCTGGTCTACAGCTTCCATGTGCCCTGGCAGCTTCTACTAACATCAAAAGTCCTGAAACCCATGGTGTCATCTCTATTCCTAAGGAGTATCATGAGCTCTCTGAGGTTTTCAGTAAAGCCAAAACCACTGGCCTACCTCTACACAGATCCTATGAATGCAATATCTATCTTTTCCCAGGTACTTCTCCTCCTTGCAACAGGATTTACCCACTGTCCCTCACTGAACAGCATGCCAGGGAGGTGTACATCCAAGAGGTGCTTCAGCAAAGATACATTAGTTCCTCCACATAACCTGCCTTGGCTGGGTTCTTTTATCTGGAGCAGAAGACAGGTGAACTCAGATGTTGTCCTCTGCCACTGCTGCCGTCAGCCTTTGAGCAGTTATGACCCACCAAGATCTTCACTAAACTTGACATCTGCAGTGCCTATAACCTAGTGCATGTCTGTGAGGGTGATGAGTAGAAGACAGCTTTTAGCACCTCCAGTAGCCATTACAGTACTGTGTAATGCCATATGGTCTTTCCTGCACTCCAAGTGTATTCTGGTGTTTCATTGTCCACATATTTTCAATAGAGTCAGAACTTCTTTTAAGCTTAATATTAGCCTGCTTTATCCATTCCACAACCAGCTCTGATGAGTGTTTGGGGTCATTATCCTAATGGAACACCCAATTTCCCAAGTTGCAATAGTCTAGATGATGGTTTGAGGTTGTCCTGACGAATTCTGAGGTTCTTCATTTTTCCATCTACTATGTGCAGTGCACCAGTTCCAATGGCAGTAAACAGCCACAGAGCATGATGCTACCACCACTATGCTTAACAGTTTGTACAGTGTTCCTCTGTACTTCTGGTCATTGTGGCCAAACAATTCAATCTTTGTCTCATCTGACTGTAGCCCTTCTATCACTAAGTAAGTAATAGGAGCTAGCCCTGCATTCTTTATTACTCTATCTATCCCTGTAATAACAAATTGTTGCGACTCTGTCCCTCTACGCTGCACGGCAGGCTCGTGTGCTCTCGCAGCCGCCGTCGCACTCAGCGCGGAAGCGTCACTTCC
>JAQMYM010004655.1:0-12606 GCA_030014255.1 Parauchenoglanis ngamensis
TTGTGTCTGCTGTTTGCTCACGTCTCCGAGGCCTCGACAAGCGGAAGAAGGAGAGAGAGACGGTTGCCGAGTCTGATAGAGATTGAACCTGAATCAGAACTTAACAGAGTGTTTACTTTGCTAATAATGTAATTAAATACTGTCCAAATTAGTCTCATAACTATTAAGATTTTATCAAACATCCTAAAGCATATTTTAATTGTTCCACAGAAATTTCAGAAACCACCTTCATTTTTAACATCAGTAACATCAGCATGCCAAAGAACCCTGACAACAGGAATGATACCTACACCCAAGTGGAAAGCATCATCAATAATGCTGTGAGTGTATGTCACCATGTACATAACAACATTCTAACAAATGTTCAGAGCTAGCATTGGATCCCATCACAGGGTTTAATAAAAACTGTTGCAAAAAAACCAGTACAAAAGTCAACACAGCAAACCCAGGGTTATCCAAAGCATTGCCTATGCACGGTGGGGTCAGAGGTCGAATCAAGCAAAGGTCAAAACACTAGAAATCAGATGCACACAAACAGCAGAGCAAGATCATAAACTAGTAATCAAACATGAGACTGCATTGAAGGAATTGAAAATGTCCAGTAATGTGAAACAGAGATAGTGGACAGACTTCCCAATAGCAGACATTAAACATGTTACATAAATAAGGTCGGGGGTCAGTAGGTGATGTACAGGTAGTGGCGTTTGCAAACACATTCCTCTGTTCAGAATCTATTATATTACAACATACGGTGGTGCAGTGGTTAGCACTGTGGCTCCAGCTTCCCCCGCAACCCAGACACATAAAGCGGTATAGATAATGGATGGATGGAAATTCAAAATATGACATTATGTACATTATTCAATTGAAAACCTTTGAAACTGTTTTTATTTGTCAGAGAAAAAAATTAATTCTACAAAATGTGCTATGGAATATACTTTTGTCTCAAAATTATATATCTTTCCATTTCTAGTTAAACGCACTTCTATATAATCCCAGTGCAGAACCATTTGAACCTTAGAACCTTTCTTTCATGTAAGATCACAGAAGAATTAATTTCTCCTTTTGGAAAGTATGTTCTACTATACCTATTGTAAAATAAATTATATTGTGATGTTTCTACTTTTATCTGCTGTTAACAGGAGTTCAGAAAACAAGGTTTATGGTGACATGGAGTACTACTTCCAAGATGGAGACACCAAAACACCAGCAGCCTTCATGAATGAAATTACACCTATGTAAGTGTTGTGATATTAATTTCACAAGTTTGCACTTAATCACACTTCTTACATGCTTAGTTCTTACACTTGCAAGTGTCCTGATATTATTCATTTTTTTTATCTGTGTAATCTCAAATTGTGTGACAAATGTCATTAATTACAATTAATTAACCCAGCACTGCCAAGTTATCACTGATGGGCCCTTGAGCAAGGCCCTTAACCCTCAACTGCTCAGGTGTATAAATGAGATATATGTACGTCGCTCTGGATCAGGGCGTCTTCCAAATGACATAAATGTAAATATATAAATGTAATTAATGACAGATTTTATTATTTATTTATTTATTTTTCCATCTCAATATTTATTAAATCACAGCCTTTATTCACCACCACCACCAGAGTAGCAACTGCTCTTCTTTAAGTTCCTCTCATTCTTCAGGTATTGTATTAATTTTATTGTATATTTTCTCCTGCTTCATAGTGGGAAATGCCATGATGCCATGAGGAACGAAACATATGATTTAATCCAAAAGTCCGTCAACCGGCTGCTAAGCCATTGCTCTCTTTCCCAAATAATTTTATACAGTAAAACAAAATTGACTTGTTGGCCATGTTCACCAAGTTGACTGTGTTCATTTAACCCCAATCCCCCACCTTTTTTTAGCTGAACGTTATTTTGAGTGATAACAGCACAGCTCAATATGCCTTCCCATGGGCAAACTATACGTAAGTGACACCTTTTTGTGCCTTTTGCTCCCACTGATACTTTGCAAAATGAACATGCAAGTTAGGTTTGAGATTCTGAACCTTAAACCAGAATGTTTCATGACATTGGCTAATAAGAGTAGATATTTCAGAATTGGAGAAAACTGTAGGAACAAGTGGTAAAATAAGCAGATGCTCAAGAATGTCAGAGAAGCACCCAAAATTAATCAGGATAGTTTAGTAATAGAGATAACGGGCTGAATATGGCCTGCATTAATATTGTGAAAAGATTTAGAGGCTCTCTTACAAGCAGTTTGGATGGAAGTGCAGAATTATTTTGTAAATTAGCAGACTGCACTGGATTAATGTAAACTTGATAACCTTATGTTTAACCAAAATTCTGGAAAATTTCTGTAAAAGAGGGGAGTGTGGATTACATAATCATAGTCATCGTTTGTAGTTCTTGGTTTAAGATCATGGGAGTTTATGGTAACAGCAGTGTCAGTGGTTTAAAAATAAATGAAAACTGCAACTGAAAACTGTGATTATTCTTACATGGCTTTAAGCCCCCCATTATATTTTGTGAGACATTTTATGTGACAGCCAGTGACTATATGTGGAATTCCATATGAAATCTAGGAAATGGTTAGTTTAGCATGTTGGCCATGATCCTGGCAAGTCAAAGACTACATATGATAATACTGTTAGCCAGATTTCTAGTGAGGTGTGTAGCCTGAAAAACTGGAACAATTGTCCTAAGAAACCTGACCCTGTTTGCAAGACAACAGTTACACAACCTATGACTTTTCAACATTAACCTGAGGTAGATTTTATAGCACCATGCAGGATGGCACCTGAGTGTAATATTGACTGAACTGAAATTACTCTTGTTGATCCCTGATTGGTGTACCCAGACATCAATAGTGCCAACATAACTATCATTTCATACTATACTAAAATTTCAAATTTGCGTTAATATTGTTATAATATTGTTAATATTGTTGGAATACATTGTACTATTGTTGTCTGTGTCTTTATAATCACATATTGTAAAATAGAACCACCAGTGCTCATGCAACAGGTGGAAGAGGTGAACCTGCTGTCAAGTGCAAATTGAGGAGCAGGGTCTCTTTGATTTGGTTTTCAGCCATGCAACTGTACACAACCCAGACTATCAGACACCAGCACATAGAGCAGTCATCTGGACAGGAGAGACTGCAAAGTTCAATTCAATTCAATTTTATTTGTATAGCACTTTTAACAACAGACACTGTCTCAAAGCAGCTTCACAAAAGTATATAAATTCTGAATATAAACTTATACATTTATCTATATATATTCCTAGGGTTATCCCAAAGTCTATGACACCAGCTATTACTGTAAAGCCATGAACTCCCACAAGTATTGTAAACTGTAGAGTCAGTATGTATAATCATAAAGAGTCAAGTAGTGTTCAGGAATGTTCAAAATGGGCGAGATGCATAAGATTCATTACACTGTTACACTGACCAGAGGTGTTTCATCAGTGACAAACAGTTGAAAGTGTAGATTTTAAATAGTTCACAGTAAAAGAACATTGTCTGTCAATGCCATAGGGCACAGGACACCAATGATAATTTAGAACTGAATACAGACTCATTTTTTAAAAATCAGTTTGTTTGTTTTTCTTTTCCTCCATGTTTAATGGGACACACATTGTGGCTGATTCAGAATACATCTTTCTGGAAGGTGATTCCAAGTGGACACCAAGTGGATTTCTTTCTACAATACTCAACATTAGTGGTCTGTTGACCTCCACCACTCCTGCTGCTCAAATAGAACCCCCTTTCAATATAGTCCTGAGGCCCACAGTCCAAGCAAACAGCACCACCACTGGGGGAAGTTCTATATGGATCCTGGGCATCATTATCCCCTGCTTTATAGTCATTATTCTCACACCTTTCTGTATTTTACTTTGTGTAAGTGTCAATAAAAAAACTTTTCTAAACATCCCAGTTTACCAAAACAATCTATGCCTGAGAACCCTCCAGATCTGTTCCTTTACCTAGTAGAAGGCTATTAACAAAAGGCTTGGCTAAACATATATGTTTTTAGTCTAGATTTAAACACTGAGACTGTGTCTGAGTCCCAAACACTAATTAGAAGGCTGTTCCATAACTGAGGGGCTTTGTAAGAGAAAGATCTGCCCCCTGCTGTAGCCTTCACTATTCAAAGTACCAACAAATAGCCTGTACCTTTTGATCTAAGTAGGCATAGGAGGTCATAAAGGACCAGACGTTTGCTCAGATACTGAAGTGTGAGACCATTCAGTGCTTTATAGGTCGACAGAAGTATTTTATAATATGTGGGAAATTTGATTGGAAGCCAATGCAGTGTCGATAAGACAGGGGTGATATGCTCATATTTTTTTGCTCTAGTAAGGACCCTTGCTGCTGCATCCTGGACTAATATGGAGCTTGTTTCTGCAACTGCTGGAGCATCCAGACAGTAAGGAATTGCAATAATCTAACCTAGAGGTAACAAAAGCATTAAAACTAGTTTTTCTGTGTCATACAGTAGCATCATATTACTTATATTAGAAATATTTCTGAGATGAAAGAAGGCTGTCCTAGTGAGCTTATCTACATGAGCTTCAAATGACAGATCGGAGTCAATAATCAGACCACGGTCCTTTACTTTGGCACATGGTGAAACAGAATGGCCATCCAGAGTTACTATGTAATCAGTAAGCATATTTCTAGCTGCATGTGCTCCTAGTACTAGTACTTCTCTCTTATCAGAATTAAGTAGAAGGAAGGTTTTAAGCATCCATTGTCTAATGTCCTTTACACAATCCTCAATTTTATTAGGCTGTTGTCACTCATTTGGCTTTGCTGAAACATACAACTGTGCTGAAACATACAGCAGTGATCAGCATAGCAGTGGAAGCTAATACCATGTTTACGAATAATATTACCCAGAGGTAGCATGTATAAAGAAAAAAGCATTGGACCTAAAACAGAACCTTGTGGAACACCAAACTTCACTTTACTTTGTGTAAAGAAGTCACCATTTATATCAACAAACTGATAACGATCAGTCAAATAAGACCTGAACCAGGAGAGGGCCGTTCCTTTAACTCCCACAACCTTTTCTAATCTAGTTTAGTATTTTTAGGATAGGTTCAGTTACTTCTGGTACTATCTGTTTGAGGAAACATGTACGTAAAGTATCTAATACACAGGTTGATGATTTTGAGGATTAAATTAGCAAGATTAGTTCAGTCTCATGAAGCGGTGCAAAACATTCTAATGGCTGATCTGATATACTTATATTGTTGTCTACAGAGTTGGTTATCAGATTGTCTGACTTTAAATTCATAGTTTGTATTTTTTGCCTGATATTGTCAATCTTATCATTGAAAAATTTCATGAAGTCATCGCTACTGCATGTTGATGGTACGGATGTTTCTGTGGTGGTCTTATTCCTAGTTAATTTTGCTACAGAATTAAATAAGAATCTAGGATTATTTTTTGTTATCTTCTATTAGATTGGAGAAATATGTTGATCGAGCAGCACTAGGGGCTTTTCTATAGCTCAGTAGGCTCTCCTTCCATGCTAATTTGAATACTACCAATTTAGTTTGACGCCACTTACGTTCTAATTACGTTCTCACACGTCACTCACGCCTCACTCACATGTCACTCACGCCTCACTCACACAGCACTCATGTCTCACGTCACTCACGCCACTCGCGCCTCACTCACACGCCACTCACACCTCACTCTCATGTAACTCACACACATCTCGCGCCTCACTCACACCTCAGTCACACGCCACTCATGTCTCACGTCACTCACGCCTCACTCACATGTCACTCATGCCTCACTCACACACCACTCGCGCCTCACTCACACGCCACTCACCCCTCACTCACACGCCACTCACGCCTTACGTCACTCACGCCTCACTCACATATCACTCATGTCTCACTCACACCACTCACGCCTCACTCACACGCCTCACTCACATGTCACTCACGCCTCACTCACATGGCACTGTCTCATGTCACTCATGCCTCACTCACACACCACTCGTGCCTCACTCACACACCACTCACACCTCACTCACACACCACTCATGTCTCACTCTCATGTCACTCACGCCTCACTCATATGGCACAGTCTCATGTCACTCAAGTCTCACTCACACGCCACTCATGCTTCACTCACACGCCACTTACGCCTCACTCACACAGCACTCATGTCTCACGTCACTCACGCCACTCGCGCCTCACTCACATGCCACTCGCACCTCACTCTCACGTCACTCACACGCTTCTTGCGCCTCACTCACACCTCAGTCACACGGCACGCATGCCTCACGTCACTCACACCTCACTCACACGCCACTCACGCCTCACTCACATGGCACTCATGCCTCACATCACTCATGCCTCACTCACATGCCACTCATGTCTCACGTCACTCACGTCTCACTCACATGTCACTCATGCCTCACTCACACACCACTCGTGCCTCACTCACATGCCTCATTCACATGTCACTCACGCCTCACTCATGCCTCACCCACATGGCACTGTCTCATGTCACTCATGCCTCACTCACACACCACTCATGCCTCACTCACACGCCACTCATGCCTCACCTCACTCACGCCTCACTTACACGCCACTCATGTCTCACATCACTCATACTTCACTTACACCTCACTCACACTTCAATCACACCTCACTCACATGTCACTCACGCCTCACGTCACTCATGCCTCACTCACACGCCACTCGCACCTCACTCACATACCACTCGCACCTCACTCACACGTCACTCACGCCTCGCTCACGCCTCACTCACACGCCACTCACACCTCACTAACGCCACACGCCTCACTCACACGCCACTCACACGCCATTCACGCCTCACTCACACGCCACTCGCGCCTCACTCACACGTCACTCGCGCCTCACTCAGACGCCACTCATGTCTCACGTCAGTCACGCCATACTCACACATCACTCATGCCTCACTCACATGTCACTCCTGCCTCACTCACATGCCACTCATGCCTCACGTCACTCACGCCTCACTCACATGCCACTCATGTCTCACATTACTCACACTTCACTCACACCTCACTCACACTTCACTCACGCCTCACTCACACACCACTCACACTTCATTCACACGCCACTCACACTTCACTCACACCTCACTCACATGTCACTCATGTCTCACGTCACTCATGCCTCATGTTACTCACGCCTCACTCACACGCCACTCACACCTCACTCATGCCTCACTCACACACCACTCACGCCTCACTCACACGCCTCACTCATATGTCACTCACGCCTCACTCACATTTCACTCATGCCTCAATCACATGGCACTGTCTCATGTCACTCATGCCTCACTCTCATGTCACTCATGCCTCACTTCACTCACGCCTCACTTACATGCCACTTATGCCTCACTCACACGCCACTCACACCTCACTAACGCCACTCGCGCCTCACTCATGTGGCACAGTCTCATGTCACTCAAGTGTCACACACACGTCACTCATGCCTCATTCACATGCCACTCATGTCTCACCTTACTCACGCCTCGCTGACACGCCACTCACACCTCACTCACACGCCACTCGTGCCTCACATCACTCACGCTTCACTTACACCTCACTCACATGCCAATCATCTCTCACATCACTCACACGTCACTCACGCCTCACCCAAACATCACTCACACCTCAGTCAAATGTTACTCACGCCTCACTCACATGTTGCTCATGCCTCATTCAAGCATCACTCACGTCTCTCTCACTCCTCACTCACATGTTACTGACCCCGAAATCAGAGCAGCAGATTGAAGCTTTAATACAGAAGAAAGTTCTAAAGCTTTCTCTCAGGATGATGATGATGTATTTTAAAAGTGCACTTCCTGTCTTATTTTCTTCTGCTTTCATCTTGAGTATAGACTCATCTAAGCTCACTTTAATCTGCTGTACACACACACACACAGGGCGAGTGATTGACAGAATACTGAACTCTTCATCTGTTTTAAGTCTCACTGGAGGAGGCTGTGAGTCATCGCTAACACACAAACGCACACACACATATGAGACTTGCAGGGAGTTGTGGGTGTTTTCACGACAATGTGGATTTCCCAACCAGGAATATACCCTACACACAAACACCACCCACACACACACACACACTCACAGAGAAAGGGAAAGACACATATGCGCAGGTGTTGCTTTTTTTGCAATATCATGGAGTCCCCGAAAACATGAATGCACACACAGAGAAAAAGAGAGACAATAAACGGTAAATGCATGCTACAGAAAGAGAGAGAAAAACATTAAAAAAGAGAGAGAGGAATATAAAATTAGACACAGAAAGAGAGAGAGAGAGAGAGAACAAGGGAATGAGAGCGACACTAAAAAGTGTCAAGAAAACAGAGAGAGAGAAAATGAGAAAGAACAACAAGGGACAGGGAGACAGAGAGGGGTGGGGGCAGTGAAACATTCACATTTATGTCATTTGGCAGACACCCTTATCTAGAGTGACTTACATATATCTCATTTATACAACTGACAAGTTGAGGGTTAAGGGCCCATCAGCAATAGCTTGGCAGTGCTGGGATTTGAACTCACGACCTTCCAATCACTAGACCATCTACTTAACCACAGGGCTACTTAACTGCCTAATGAAAGAGAGAGAGAAAGTGACAGAGAGAGACAGAGAGAAAATAAGTCCAATGCATAATGAACAGGGATTAGTGTTTCATCTCCAAGGTAACGGCTGTTGATTGACAGCAGTAATGGCCAATGATGCAACACATCTGCTCTGCTGACAGCAGATACTGTTGTGTGTGTGTGTATGTGTGTGTGTGTGTGTGTGTGTGTGTGTGTGTGAGAGAGAGATAGAGAGAGAGAGAGAGAGAGAGAGAGAGAGAGAGAGAGAGAGAGAGAGTGTCTGTGTGGTTTGGGGGTTTGTTTTGTCTCATACTATGAATTATTTCTGTAGAATTATATTATATTATATTATATCATATCATATCATACATTTTTTATAAATTGTTCCTTTAAAGCAGAGGTCAAAAAAGGCCAGAAGATGTAAAATTACTGCATATGTGTTTATATATATAGATAGATGGATAGATAGATCGATAGATCTGTTATATTGGTTTATGGACAGTGTATTCATTTAATCTGTGGATTGACTGCACATGATAGTACTAAGATTAACCATTAACTGCACACTCTAAACACACAGTCCACGTTATCGCTTGATGAAGATCACATTCTCTCCAACACTGCCACCTGAAGGCCATGACATGTAATGACAGCTGATAGTCTGATTTATGGAGCTTATTTCAGTGCAAAAGTGTTCTGAAGGGCACAAGCATCACACCCTCTTACCTCATTTCTGTCAGCTGTGTTGCATTCAGCTATACAAGTTAAACTTTGTGCTCTCTAAGCTGAAAGATGATAATTTTTCTAGAAAACTTTCTACTTAGCACTAATATAGTCGATCAGCCAAGACACAGAATCTATGAAGCTAATGTACCTAAAAAGTAAGTGACGCTTATGTATAAATCACTGAGTGTTACTGGATAGGTAAGAAAAACTGATCTTTTAGGGCCTGGGATTTTAATACATTTACAAGTTGAACTAAAACTACTGCATGCAGGGATTCATAGTTATTCTTCACATGTCTTTGATCTTCCTTTTCTGTCAGTAGGAACCTCATGAAATGAAATTCATGTTTTTACTACAGATATTACATCATCATCATTTGAATATCATTTGTTTACTCTGGAAACGTTGTGTACTAAACTAACCTTGCACTATATCCACTATTATAACTGAAGCACATTGCAGTTACTTCCTGGATCCTTCATAGACTGTTGCATTCGGGCAAAACCCCTTCTACAGATTGTGTCTTTGTGTTGATGAGGAACACGATGGAGTTGTGACTTAGTGTTTTTTGCTCGGTGACTTCCTGTTGTCCATTTTTATACATACCAGTGTGTGAGAAACCACAAAAACAGAACCTCCTGAGACACTGAAGAACTCCACAAAGCTGAGTAGACATGCAGAGTGTGCACAATGCTGAACGAGCATGACTACAAGCTTTTACCGATTAGCGGCTTTGTTAGCTTCATATCTGCAGTACAGCAGAGACACCAAACGTGGGCTCGCTAAGCAACTTTTTCAACCTCAACATTTGAGGTAAAGAGGAAAATTGTGCAAATTTCTTTCTTTTTCCTTTTTTTTTAAATTTTTTTAATTGTACAAACCTTACCATTACCCACAGAAAAAATAATCATGGTAGGTATTTTTCATCCAAAAATAAACGTAAATGAACTGTTGTTTAGAGAGTACTTTGAGTCAGCAAGCATGAAGTGCAGTTTCACCATCTGCGGTCAGAGGTTCACACTTCCTGTTCATGCACACACTCTGGCCTTGTTTTCATCTTTCTTCCTTGCAATGTCTGTTTCATTTTTGCCGACTCATGAATCTCCTGCATGCTGAAAATCATCCAGTATAGTTTTGCTTGCTGTTATTGTCTTATATTCCTGTCTGTCTCTCCCTCTTCACTCCAATGCCATGCTGAAAGTTGCACAGTTGTATATCTGATGAGGAAATCCTAAATTCTTTCCACCGTATGAACGGTTTAAGGAGTGCACGCACGGATCCCCAGGTCACGCCTCGGATCCCACGGACTCACACTCTTACCCCGTCCGTCATTTATGAATGTGTCCATTTTTCCCTGCATCCTGCATCACTTTTCCACTTTCTCTGGAAACTGGTCTACGTTAGCTCATCACGTTACCATTTTAAGAAAAGTATGTTTTAGTGGATTTTTAGCTGTGAAACGTTTTAAATCCATCAGCTTGAAAAAAAAAACGAATTAAGATCTTTACTAGGGTTGGATGATGTGATAATATATACAGAAATAACGCATGATGTGTCGTGCTGTTATAGGAAAATAATCAGTGATACGGCGTTGCAATGAAGCATTTTATTCCTCTTATATGACAGAAATTTGCCAAGATTTATTTATTAAAGTACGTCATGCGTTTTATCCATGTGTAGTTATGTTTGATGTTGAAAAGAAAAACACAGCTTGGGAGACAGAAAGTGGAAACCCGTCTGTCCTGAATATGATGGGGGGAAAAGGTAAAGTTACAGACACCGGAGACTCCTTCCGTAAATGTTAAATAAACATCTCTTCACAGAAACTTAAAGGATTACACACAGTGAAACATGCCAGTGCCAGTGAAACACGTGCAACCCAAAACACGTATCTCTTAAACAGTAATTCTGAAAAAAAACAGTCATTAAACATAAAAAAAAAAAGGAAGATGGCTTGAGGGCTCGCAAAATGCAAACCAGCAATGCTACAGCACATTTGTCCCACGGTTTAACAGTGGCTTACATTAGGTACATTTTCCTAAACATAACTGCCAAGTCACTGATCCAAGAAACCAGAACTAATCAGCATATTTACACAAGTTGCATAATCTAAGACATGAAATTTGCATTTTCAAAACTGAAAATTTGAAAATGAATAGACTTTATAGCAGCGTGATGAGTAACATAACCAGTTCTCAGCTCCGGGGTCCCAGGTTTCGACCCTGAGCTCGTGTTACTGTCTGTATATTCTATCTTTGCATCCACATGGGTTTCTTTTGCTCTCGCTGGGATAGTCTGACCAGGCTAAAGAAGATAAATGAATCCTCACTGAACCACCAGTTAATGTCCGTCCTAAATAACACCATTAATTTTATTGTTATAACAGTAGCTTTAACATAATTCTATGTTTCTTGCTTTTGAAACTAATCGGTGGAAAGGCTGTGGTTTGGAAGTTTTATGGTTTCAGTTCAAATTGCCTGGATGGATCACTGACTCAGAGCTGTGTACAGATGAAATTGTGAGAACCGCAGCTTTGCCTTGATCCGCCTCATTAAAATGTTTCCATAAGCTGAAGGCGTCTTCTTTACCTCCCCAGAAGGCATGAAATCCATCCCATTTGAAAAAGCGTGTGAAGGTGAGTTAGGTTAGGCAGTAAGACATATTAAGTAAATATTGCGAAACAGTTTTAGATAAGTAATAAAAGTACATTTTCACTTCAAAGCATAATGTTCACTTAATTCCATCACTTTAAAACATTTACCTTTTACTATTTAATACGGTTAAAAGTAGCAACATTTTTACTTTCATTTCTTTTGGCTGTATACGTCCACATTTAATTAAGTATTATCTATTAATACTTCCAATTTTAATGAAGTATTTATCTACAATGGCTTGATAAAGTATTCAACCCTCTTGAAAGTCATCATAAGTTTCTGCATGACAAAATAGCCGTGTTATTTGTATTGTATTAAGTATTTTTAATGCGAACCCTTATGCTGTAACAGTACATTTCCAAAGTCGAAATAAACCATCTTTTGTAGATATTTAACTGAACAAAATTTAGTGTTTGCATAAGTATTCAAATCCCTGTGCTTTGGAAGCTCCAGGATTATGCAAATGATGAATTAATTACAAGCAACACAAAGGTGATAGTTATTTGGTCATAATTAAACATAATTAGGTACTACTTGTAAAAAAAAAAAAAGATGGATGGCAGCATATGTTGCTCCAAACCCTGTATATATCATTCAGCATTAAA
>JAQMYM010004656.1:0-12600 GCA_030014255.1 Parauchenoglanis ngamensis
GCCCGAAGATGCTGGGATTGGCTCCAGCTTCCCAGCGACCCAGACGGATAAAGCGGTATAGATAATGGATGGATGGATTAATAAGAAAATCTAATGAGAAACAAAAATACTGGAAAGCAGCAACTCCTCTGTCCTGAAGATTTTCCCATGTTGGAAAAACCTACTGACTGTTACAAAGCACAGGCACTGGAGACTCCTTGTGGAGTCCTTTGGAGGACTGTGCATGAGCTTTTACTGTAGAGGTGACATTAGAATGAGTGCATTAATGGAAATCTGTCATTTGATTTTCAGCCATCACTACTGGCTGAACGGAAAATTGATCAACATCTGACTAATAAGAATCGAGAATTCAACATTGCAACCATATAAGACATAGATGACACTACTCGGTACAGATATACTATGCAAAGTATAAGATACTTTACACATCTATTGCACTGTAAGTAGAAAAAATTGCACAGAAAATGTTTTAACACCTTAAATGCAAAATATGCTGATAGTGACAACGTTTGTGAGGAAATTAATTATTCATTCTAGGTAGTTTAACTTATGGTCTGTATGCAGGCCTTATCATGGCATGGATGAAACCAATGACCATTGTTTTTATTTGTCCAGCCAGAAACGTGGTTACAGGAGGAGCGAAGACCCTGTTATAGAAACCCATAGTCATGTTGCTAGAGAAAACATTGTAATCCCGTATTGAGCATTTCATCAAATGACTTATTTGAATAATTGCAAGGGGTACAGTGAGGTCTGTGTAACAACTGTCTTTTGAAAGAATGATCCTTAGAAATGTAGTCATTCATGTACAGGTAGAATGGCAGTTGGCAGACCATACATCCTTTGGGGGGAACCTGTGGTCAGGATTCTGCATGTCTACTTCCCTCACCTCCTGCCTTCTAGTCAGAATGCTTGTGACCCATTTTCAGGTGGAGGCAGGCACTTGTCATAGACCGCTGGGTAGTCAGGGTGCTAGAGATGATGTAATATCCCATATCAACTGTATTATCAACTGACATATCAATTTGACCAATTGGCAAATTGCTGGGGGACCACCCAGGTCTGTGTTATGTCCTTCAGATGTCCTTGAACTAACATGAACTAACACCAGTCTTTTAAAAGAAGGGTCCCTGGAGAACAGCAGTGAGCAGGGCACAAATCCCTTAGTTTCCCCAGTTCCACCTGCAACCTCCAACCAGTCAGTGCTGCTGATGAACTGGTTACAGCTGGAGGCAGGACCCGGTCATAAACCCTAGGTAGTTGAGGTGCTACAGAATATAGTGTAACCCAAATTAACTGTGTAATCAACTGACCTGGTTGACCAGTTGGCAAATTGCTGGGGGTCCAGTGAGGATTCTGGAATGTACTTCAGTTGGCCTATAACAATCTTGTTCTTGAATGTTCCTAAGAGATGCAATAATTCATGTCGGATAAAAGGGCAATTGCCAGACCACACTTTGGTGTTGATGGTCAGGGTTCCAGTGAGTTTCTCTCACCTGCTTAGTCAGAATGCTGGTGACCCATTTACAGGTGGAGGCAGGAGTGTCATAGACCCCTGCGTAGTCAAGGTGCTAGAGGTAACCCTATATCAACTGTTCTGTCATCCTGACAAACTGTCAAATTCCCGGGGGTCTACTGAGATCTTTGTAATGTACTTCAGATGGCCTAATAACAGTCTTTTAGGTAGGGTAGATAGGTAGGTAGGTATGTAGACAGATAGACAAGCATTATTGATCCTGTGAGAGGAATTATTAAAACCAGGGTCCTTGGAGAAGAGCTGTGGGCAGAGCACAGATCTCTGTGTGCGGTCCACATGAGAGTTTCTGCTGCCTCCACCTATAACTGGGTCACCAGCTTTCTGACTGCTTGGAGGAAGCAGAATCCCTGTCACAGACCTTGGATAGTTGAGGTACTGGAGAAGGTAAACCAATAATGACTGTACCATCAACTGACCTATTTGACCAATTGGCAGATTGCACAGTCAGGCTTCTGTATAGTCGTTCAGCTGGACCAATGCCAGGGTCTCAGTTTTTATAACTACAAAGGCCAGAGGGACGAACTTGGGGTCATAAAGGCTTGAGGTGGCAATGTTTTTGTTTGGAACAGAAATTATTTTGTCAAGTCGGAACCAGGAAGTCTTCAGCAACCGGCTGAAAATTTGTGTGAAGACAAGGGCCAGCTGGTTGGCACAGACCCTCAGGTAAGTTGATTAAACACTGTCAGGTCTGGGTGCTTTCCTGGTCTTCAATTTTTCACAGTGTTGCCACACCCTGTTCAGTTCAGTGTGTGGATGGTAATGCAGATGCGAAGAGCAGTGTTCATATTGTTGAGTGCAGGGACAAGTAGGCATTGATAGAATATAGAATTTAGTCAGGAGTGTTTACAAGAAGAATTACATTTCACGATGGGGCTTATGAGTTTTGTAACTACAAAGTGTACATCTTTATGATGTCCTTCTTACCTTGCTAATTGAGGAGGTGGCCACCAACAAGACATTTCCTGCTTTCAAACAGGAATTTGCTTCTCTGAATGAGCCAATACAGGAAGCACTGCTTGCTTTTCTTTTTCACCCAGCAAGTTTATTTTTTTCAGCAAACAGGAAGTCACAAGGTGGAGCTGTTACCACAGCAATAGTAGACACGATGCAGGAAACGAACAAAAATAATTTTCATGTCCAAAGCTAAACCTAAATTGCCATAGCATGGTGTCTTCAATTATGCAGCTACATAAAAAAGTCAATTTGGTGAATTTTGCATGTGGACTTTTGGTTCCTTACAACAAAGTGTTACATGAAGTTAAATTTAGCATTGAAACTGCTAATTCCGCTCATGAAAGTGCATTTGTTAAAGACTACATCTTGTTACGATATACTGAAATTTCTCATTTAAACATAGCACAATTCACTTAAAAGCACAGTGATGGTCTAAAAGCTGAATAAAATGTATGGCATTTCATTAAAAAACGAAACAAAACAAAACCTTTGGTCCAGCCTGGTATTGCACTATACTATATTTTATACAAAGATTAAAGGCTGTCATTATAGTTTACCATTTATCTAGTCGCATATGCATTTTCTGTGCATAAACATTTATGGAAATGCCATTTTCCTATACATACATATGCATTAATTAAGCTGTGTACCAGTACACACGTATCACATTTACATAATATATGTCAGAATAGTAATACAGATAAGTGTCACAAAGATCAATGATGAAATTATAAAAGTAGAATAGTATAAATCAAGACCAAGCTTTCACATCCACTCCTTTCCACTCTTCTGACTGTCTCTTCTGCACTATGGGAAAACTCACATGGTGGTTTACTTGTAACCAAGTCCAGCTTTGCTGATGTGGCAGAACAGAGTCATGGAGAAGCACATACCCAAAACCTACAGCCAGAAAGACATAGAGAGCAAAATGAAGAGAGGAACAGTGCTCAAAAATAAACTGATCCTGAGTGAGATTAAATAATCTATTATATACAACAGCGCTGCTAAATTCTCAATTCTGATTGGTGTTGATTAATTATATGAGAGGAACGCTAACAAAAGTGCAGTTGTATTTCAAATCACAGGTTTTTTAATATTAAATTGTAACTGTAAATGGATAAAAAGTACTCTGTCATTCTCTCCTACATAAAATGTGTTAGCATTGATATAAGAAGTGTTAAGCACATTGGGTCAATTATTCTCCTTCTTAAAGAAATGTTTGGGAGGAAAATCAAATTTGCACAACTTGAACCATAAATCAGACAAAACATTTGGTGTATCTATATACTTCTTGAGCTTTTTTTTTTTTTTTGCTGGACCTATTAGGCTAATGTTGCTAACAAGTAGCGAAAGTGTCTCTAACCATTCTGAAAAAAAACCCCAAAACATATCTAACTGACAAATTGCTAGCCATGAGCCACCAATTAACTTGATATGGAAAAATGAACACGAAAAGTAACTGATGCGACTAATATTAAATCAAATGTGATGCAACAAATGTGTCAGGTTCAGATTCTTTAACATCATGAAGACTTGTTAGACTGATGTCAGTTTTGTAGCATTTGGAAAGTTCGTACAAAGATACAATCATAACCGTTGGCCAAAAAGCAGACAGTGTGTGAGTTTTGCTTTAAAATGGCTTCAGCATCTTTAAATCCTTATGCTCATTTGCTGACCTCTATCTAAAACCTTACAGTTTTTATCTCAACGGTCTTACAGAAAGCATTGTGGTCCATTTGCTACCAAAAACAGACCCTTTAGAACCCCCGGCTTTTATTCCCTTATTCAGAATTTCCCTTATAAATAATTCACAATAGTAAGAAGGTGCAGTATTCATCCAATTGTTGATTGCAAGCATGCATCGTGTTGTCTTGGAGGGTGAGATATGATGGTTTGTACCTCAATGCTGCATATGATGATGACTGCGATCCCAGTTCCCAGCAGATTGGATTCAAACCAGGCCTTTAGTTTTGGATAGCAGGCCTACAAACACACACAAAGTGTCCTTGTTACATTGCACACTAGGCAGATTCAGTTCACTCTTTACAAAAGGATGTCAGGCCATTTTACAGCCGTACAGAGGCAACATTTATTTTAACATACAATTAGAAAGTTGTCATACCTTCACCGTGGCAGGTGTACATGGTGTTTTAGTGCAACACGAATCTGGTACAAAGGGTTCCCAATCTGTTGCATTGTTTGCACCACAGCAGTTGAACTACATCCATGTAGGAAAGACCAAAGTTCTCAGTAGGCATCATTACGTTTTCTTCCTTTTTTAATTACTCTAATGGTACTGTTATGACTTACATGTCTCTGAACGAAGTCCCAGTCAGCGGTTGTGTTCTTTCCTATTTTTTTGAGGGAATTCTGCAGTTCCGTCTCAATGAATTTGTCGATCTACAAGCATGCAAAGTCTTTGATGAGTCTTTAATCAGCTCTTTAAAGCAGTCAGCCTGTGTTTGTGTGTCTGTTCTAGAGGTTCTAGCTTCTTTGTTTTTTTAACATCAACAAAGGCACTTTAGTCCTTCAGGTAATATCGAGGCGCCAACATGTCTGTTGTCCATTTTCTATTCTTGTAATGACTTTATTCTGAATCTGTGGTATACTAATCCCTGCACTGAATCTGGTGTCCTCTGAGAATCCCCAAACATGATCTGAACCGTTGTTTGTCAAAACAAACTACGTAACTCAGTTATTTACTCGTTGATGAAAGTCATTTTCTTACATTCTCCTCGTACAAGAGCAGGAGGCAGGCCACCGTCAGCTCGGCCAACATCAGGACGAACAGGAGAATGAAAAACTGTAAGCAAAGACGAACTGAATTACCAAACATTATTATCTGAATAAAAAATAATGTATTAAAACAAATATCCCTAAACCCATGTATAAAAGCTAACATTCAAAGTGCTAAGCTGTTCAGGAGTAGATTCAGCTACACAAAGTGTTTTCCAACAGTTCTTTGGAGAGATAAGGTCCGTGTCATGTTTTCTACAGATCCAGTCTATTCCAGTTCTTTTGGTGAAGTCTACATATAGTTACTCCTTGCCTATAGCTATTATATAAGTTGGCTTGTTAGCAAAACGCTTTCTATGTCATGCTAAGTGACATGATTGTTTGTGAGCCTTTTTTTTTTTTTTTTTACTTTGCTTATTGCTCTTCCCTTTCGTTTTGGGTGTGGCTGCCATTTTGTTTGGGGTTTGAGCTTATGTGTGTGTGTTTGTGTGTTTTTGCATAGTAAGTGAGAATGGAAAAGTTAGTGGAATTGTCTGTGCATGTGTGCGAGTGTGTGTAGGGAAGTTAGCTACTGGTGTTTCACAGTTGGCTTGAGGTTTTGTTTGATGATTTGGCCTTGCTCACTCTTAAAGTAGTAAAATAAACCGAACAGTAGGAAACTACAACCTGATCTAAGGTTACTTTAGTGTGTATGCGCTTCCTCGTCCCATTTCTGGTTTCTCGCAAAGTATATTATTATTATTATTATTATTATTATCAGAAAATGTCAAGGAGTTGATATAAATGATTAACAAGTCTAAACTTTGTGAGAATGAGACCTAAAACCCATCAGTGTAATCTATCTGCTGCTACATACAGTATACTTAGTATTTATCCAGCCCGCTGACTGTATAAAAAAAGGACGGCATGCTCCCGTTCTATAGAAATAAAGCCAAAATACTCCCACCATGTTGTCAAATTTGTAGCCAGAGGGTTGTGCTTGCGCAGTAAAGACGAGAAGCAAAGTCCCTGCCCTCTTCTCTTGTAGAAATGATCCAAAAAATACGGTCACGTTCTCAAATTCTCTTTATTTCATCTGTCCAGAGAGCTTAAATAGTTTCAGCTGGAGTTATTTCATTAATATGGCTGTGTCTAGGAAGGACATTTATCAAATGAACTGGAAATTTACTGACAGATGGATGTGACTAACACAGAATGAGCCGGAGGTGAGCTCTCCAGGGTGAGTTCAAACTTATTATTTGGGGCAAATGTTTCGTCATTGGAACACATGGGGATGAGCGGGGCTAAAAAGTGTACTTCATGTGCTCTAGACCTGTAGTGGCTTCACTTTTGCGATGATGCTCTGTCCATTGTTTATACAATCGATAATCCAGTCAGTTTGTACTGAAACAGCTAGTGACTAGCATTCAGCTAGTTATTATTATGTTAGCTAACATTTGAGATATAGTTAATTAGTAATCATTCATTTATTCTTAGCTTACCTTGAGTGAATAATATGAAGCGGCACATTTTTTCTTACCATAGGACTTATTTAGATGATTCTTAGCATAATTGCACTTTTACTTTAGTAATTAAAAACTAGGAAGCAGCTTCTGAGAACTAGCATAGCTACAATTTTCCACATTGATGAAAGTGTAGAAATCTGACAGAAATTGCTGTTTTCTTATGGACCTTCCATTTAGAAGAAGAACAAGTTTTTAGGTTTACCGAAATCAAGAGGCAGCGGTTTTCCTTAAGGGCCCCCAGGAAACCCAGGAAGGACACACAGGTGACAAATATGCCGAGGACGAAGAATGCGTTGGCGAAGTTCATGAACGATATGGACGGGAAGAGGGACGAGAACTTGAACGTGGTTTGCATGTAGATCCCCAATCCAAATATAGCAGCTCCGCAAAGCTGAAAGCATCACAGATAGTTATATGGGGGGGGAAAAAAAACAATCAGCATGGTGAACTTATTGCTTAGAAGTGTTGTTGGATGAAGACTGTCGCAACAAAGTATGCTCATTTTAGGTTTAAAAGCATAAAAAATGCAGACTTAAACAAAGAACTCAAATTTACATGAATTTCCCAATTAGTGATGTAATGAATAAAACACTTGGGTCATGTTATAGAAATAATCAATGAAAAGGTGGTTTGATGTGGAAGATTATTTTCCTAACCCTAACCCTAACCCTAGCAGTTTTTATGAATCTAAGATAAAACCTCACCCTGTTAGCATTTTGTAATCCATTAATCGTTACATCTAGATTATGTATCTGTGTATAGATGTAAGTTGCTATGAAATAGCTGTTACTATGGAAACAATAATATATAAGAGCGCATTAATATTAACTTACGACTTGTAGTAAATTCATCGACCCCGTTTCGGCCAATCAGAATTGATCATTCGGCTGCGCTGCGGTGTATAGTTAATCAATCGTTTTTGCATTTTTAGAGTTTTTCATTGTATAAAACTAAAGCAGTTTAGATGGTGAGTTAGAGGAACTTCGGTGTGTCAAACCTGATCAATTTAGCAACTGATCACATTGGATGGAAAATTATGAAATGGAAATATGTAAAGATACCTGCAAAGTCAAGAACTTCTATGGCTATTTTCTGTGTGTGTGTGTGTGTGAGTGTGTGTGTGTGTGTGTGTGTGTGTGTGCGTGCGCGCGTATTAGAATTGATACATACAAAGAAGATGAAGTTCACCACACACATGGTGTATTTTAGGCACTTGAGGCAAGACATCTTTTCTTTTGTAGGTTCTAGAAAGACAGAAAGACAGTCAGAAGGTATGCGAAGTAGAAATAGTCGCATGTGATTAGATCAAAACACATTTCTCACGCCCTCCAGAAGTATTGGCACCCTTCGCAGTCACCCACGCCAACGATAAGAGCAACTTTATTCATCTTTATTGTAACAAAGAGATGACTTTTTAAAATAATATTTTCTCTCCAAAGTCTATGTTTTCATATTATTTTTCACTTGCTTCCTGGTTTCTATGCTCTAGTTTGCTTTTAACCAGGACCAGTTTCTCTGTGGTGTAAATATGATGTGGCATACTTTTACCCTTTACCATGGGGAAAAAAACAAGCACTTAAAAACAGCGTTAAGCATAATTTTCCTGAGGCTGAGAACTTAATACCGACTCTTGGCACTGGAGACTCCTTCCATAAATGTTAAATGAACATTTCCTTCCAGAAAACTTCACTACATCAGTGATTAGGCTTTTTTTTTATATATATATCAAAACCAGCACTACTATCAGTTATAGAAAATGCTAATAATGTAGCCAAACCAGGTTCGTTATAACTAAACCTGCTGATGTGTTTTAAAAAAATGGAGCAGCATGCGTCAAATGTAACCAACACAGACACTCAGCTTCCTCTTTCTGATATAACTCAATGCCTCTCAAAACCAATGACACACACTTCCTGTGTGTGTTTCCGAGAAACAAAGAAGTGAACACAAACCATCGTGAGCTTTTGAATATTTTAAAATACAAATTAAATTAGCCTCAAAATATGTTTTTTTTCCCACATATGGTTTTCCAAAAGATCAACTGTTAATATTTCTGAAAATGCATTCGGAACTAAGTTTATATTTATTGTATGAAAATTTAAATCACGGAAAGCATTCGCTGAAGTTTCTTTTTTTGGGGGGGTTTCCATTACTTCATTACCGTTTCTTACAGTTTGTCATCAAAAGATCTTGCATTAAGCTCAAAATGGTCACTTTTAAATTGTAATTTATTATCTACATTCAATTTTAATCTTTATAATTAAACTTCACCTCAGCTACTGTGTCAGTTTCTTGCTAAAATGTGCACATTTACTACTGTTACAGTGTAACGTTTGTGCCCCAAACTCTGTGTAATTCTGTCTAAATTGTGTAATATCTCTTCCATCACCTGAACCAAGCATTACACATTAACAGCACTGTTTCAACAAATTTCTTCACTGAGCAAGGATTTAAGTCAATGATATTTCAGTCACATTTAATTCACAACACACTACATTCCCTTACCCTGACTGGATGAAAACGCTCGTCCGTCCTGGCGATCGCTTGCTCTCTGTCCAGCTGTGTGGAGGAACACATATGTTCACTGCACTTCCTCTTTCTGAAGAGCTTCCACTTCTGATCTGAGGTCAGATCCTCCTTACCCTCAGCGTCATACTTTCAGAAAGACAAAACTGAGCTCAGATCAGTCAAAATAAAAATGACCTCTGGCTACTGTACTAAAATATAAAAAGTGACGCATGGAAAATGGACGATAACTCATGAATCATGGCCTGTGTATGATCACAGGAGGTTATATTTGACCATTTCCTTTAATAGTATTAAATGCTTATATGGTGATGCGAGCAGAGTGCATTAAAACACCCAGACATAAGTACACAGTGGAAAACCACAACTCCACCACATGCTTTTTTTGTGTGTGTGTGTGTGTGTGTTGCTGTGCAGCTGTGAAGGTGCAATGGCATTGTTAGTTTTGTGTGAGAATGAAACCTGAAGAATGCAGAACTATAAAATTAGTACTGTTATATTTATTCGTTTGGCAGACCACACTGAATACATGAGTAACAAGTAACAGCCACAGGTTTAGCGTCATGCAGACTGCAAAGCCAAATCATCACACACTGTTTGGCTTGGTGGTACCAATTAAACCAGCAGAATAAATTATTTTCACCCCATTTCAAAGACAAACTCTGATGTCACACTTTAGGCCACGCCTCCTATCTGACTCAGATGCCCATAGTTAGATACCCAGTGACCCCAAACTCTCTGCTATTTTTAGCTTTGTGATGTCTTACAGCTCATGTTCATAAATAACAATGTGCAAAACAAGGTTTTCGAGTGGGTGATGATTCAGACATGCAGTTTTCAAAATGATAAACCAGAAGCCCAGAAGCTTTCATTACCTATTAGGTGATTTTTAAAATTTAAACGCTTTGAACTTCAAGTGATTTGTTGTTGTTGGGTTATTTTTTTTGTTTGTTTGTTTTTTTCGTCACATGGTTGCTGGTGCCAGACAGACCGGTTTGAGTATTTCAGAAACTGCGGACATGTTCAAGTCAATGTTTTAGGCGTACATTGCTGAAATTCTAACACCGGACCTCATTTATCAAGCTGAATACGAATGGTCTTATTCGTGAAATTGTTCGTAAGAGCGTTTCGACAAGAAATTTGGCATTCTTGAGAAACCTTTAATACTGTAAAAAAAACTTCCATTTCCTAGTCGTTGCTCCTGAGTTGTGTGAAGACTAACCGATATAAATTTAATATACGGGTTATTATGCTGGCAAGTTTATATAGTCTGTGTATTTTTAAGTTATACACACAGAAACATAATGAATATTTTGTGAAATCCAGTCGTTCCATATTAAAAGCATTAAACAATTTTACAGGTGATTGGCATTCATCAACATATACACGAGAGTATGAAGAAAGTCAGTGTTTCCGACCTTTTGTAAATCCAGCAGAAATGTTAAGTTTAGCTCACGCAAAATTTACACAACGTTACTAGAAGACCGAAAAGTGAAGCCCATTGTTAGTTATCAAACAAATGTTAGCAAATCCTAATTGTGTGAATTGATTTGCCCAATAATTAATTCCCCACAAATCCCTTATAATATAATATAGTGTGTGTGTGTGTGTGTGTGTGTGTGTGTGGTTTCCCTTCTTCAGTTCCTCACTAAAATATTTAGCCACCACCTCTGAAGTTGCAGAGGACGGGAGGGGAAAAGATGGAACAAGGTAACTGAAAAAGGGGAAGTGAAGCAATGCTAAAGTGATCACATCAGCAGACGAATGAGTATTTCTTTACTACAAAAAAGGACAGAACGGACCGAACGGACACAGCGGTGACGAAGGTTGATGGTGCAATGTTTAAGAGTGTCAAAAACCTGAAGTAGCATATGGAGTGGGATGCAAGATAATGTTTGTTGTAGCCTTTAACTAAGATTCGGAAGCTTGCATCATTGTTTCTGTTGTAAATGTTTCGAAACTTTTGACACTCAGTAAACGAATAATCCTTTGAACCTTTCCAAGGTTTGAAAGATCACACCCTGGAAGACTTCATTGGGATTATATGTAATGTATCTGCACAAAATAGTCCATAGTGTAGGGGGATGCATCAATATAGTTTGAAGGATTATTCACAAAAAATATGTATATAAAGTTGGGATTGCATAAGTATTTACCCCTGTTACTGTGAAGTCCCTACATTAGTTCCGGTTCTCAGTTGAATGCAGTTCACTGTTGTGTCAAGTGTCACATGATTTCAGTATAAATATCCCTGCTTCTCTAAGCAGGGATGAGATTGTTAGAGATCATAACAAGTCTGGAACAAAGTTCTGGAAAAGTATCAGTCAGGGTTTGTCTATCAAAAAAAAATTCCATACTCTGTCAATCCCACCGAGTGACTCTTATGAAAAACTGGAGACAAAGCCTCATGTTTGGGAGAGATCTTATACCCAACAAACCTCAGAACTCCATCCTTATGGCGAAGCATTTTGTTGTGAGGATGATTTTCAACAACAGGAACTGGGAAAGTAATCGGGGCTGAGGGTAAGATGGATGGAGCTGAATACAGGGCAATCCGTGAAGAAAACCTGTTCCAATCTTCAGGAGACTGGAAACTGGCAGGAGATTAACCGTCCAACAGGACAATGACCCTAAGCATACTGCTAAATAGACGGTGAAGCGGTTCAAAACCGAGGACACGAATATATTAGAATGGCCGAGTTAATGCCAGAACTCAATCCGATTAGGAAAATATTACTGTTCAGCAATAATGGTCTCCGTCCAATCTGACAGAGCTCAAAGAATTTTACCAGGAGCAATGGGCAAAAATAGCAGAATCCCAATGCGCAAAACTGATAGAGACATGCCTGACAAGACATTCACAAGTTATTGCAGCCAAAGTTGGTTCTCCCAAGTATTGACCCAAATGACATATAGTAAGTTAAATTACTACCCTGATTCCTAAAATGTTGGGACGAAGTGTGCTTCATGGTGTGGACTGCAGGGAGGCCAGTCTAGTACCCACATTCTTTTACTATGAAGCCACAATGCTGTAACAAATGCAGACTGTTGCTTGGCATTGTCTTGCTGGAATAAGCAGGGACGTCCCTGAAAAAGACGTCATCTGGATGGCAGCATATGTTGCTCCAAAGCCTGTATATATTTTTCAGCATTAATGTGTAAATTACTTGCAATTGTATGTTGAGAAACAGAAATGTTGAGAAGTTGTATGATGGTGAATCTCACCTCATCCCTGCTTGTGAATCTTATCTTGTCTCCATCCATCCATTATCTATACCGCTTTATCCATCTGGGTCGCGGGGAAGCCGGAGCCAATCCCAGCATCTTCGGGCGAGAGGCGGG
>JAQMYM010004657.1:0-12596 GCA_030014255.1 Parauchenoglanis ngamensis
TAAGCCGTAATCATCAAAATTATAACAAATAAAGGCTTGAAATATCTCGCTTTGCATGTAATGAGTCTATATCATATATCAGTTTCACCTTTTAAGTTGAATTACTGAAATAAATGAACTTTTGCACGATATTCTAATTTTTCGAGTTTCACCTGTGTATCTTTTAGAGCTTTGGTAACATGATTATTCAAATTTAACTTCTTTAGTAGATACAAATACAGTCACGGTGAAATTTAAATTTAAAATAACTAAACTCATGACAAAATGAGCAGTTTTTGACACATTAACCAAAATATTGCTTTTTACAAAATATATTAATATACATTTAATTAAGCTCTCTATTTAGCATATATGATAATAGGAAGTGTTAATAAATATATTATGGTTGTTTGGCTTTGGGATTTTTTCATGTTTCCACCTGAATTCCAACTCCGAATGGAAAATTCTCCATCACATTTGTTAGTAAAATAAAACAATTTCCTTAAAATTCATCCAGCCGTTAAATCTAGACCTATATTTCCTTCATCCTCCACAGCTTTATTTTTATGATGGTTAATCTTTGCATGAAAGTGTGTGTCAGGGTTGAACTGACTTGAACAGCATGGGACCTAAATTCATTTTTTTTTAGTGTTCACTTCAGTGTTTTACTTGGTCAAGTTGCTGTTTGTCATTTTGTGACATATTGTTTGTTTTCACTTTGTTGATAGTTTCAAAGAATTTTTCTAATTTTTCTGTTAAAACATACATCAACTATGGTATAAAGATATTTCTTATAACAAAAAGTTATTCATGGCTGGAAATATAAACATGAATGTAACAAAAATAACTGAAGCAAAAATATCAGAGTGTAGTTTTTATATGTATTTCTTAATTTAAATATTTTTAAATAAAGAGGTTTTGGGGGATGTTAGTCCTATACACTAAAAATGGAATATGTGGTCAGTCAGATTTAAGAGATCATGTTTAGGTTACATAATAATAATGTTGTTGTTTTTTTATCAAAATGTGATTTCAGCACTTACACTTAATTTAAACACGTTTCTAATTACTTGATTAAATTATGTAAATTGAGCATAATGTAAACCAACTACATTATGAAATCTCATGAGAATGTTGGGGCTGACAGGAAATATATATATATACTATAGATTTAATTGAAGCCGGTGAGCATGTGTGGTAGTATAGTGCAGTGGAAGTGCTGAATGGCAGTGATGTGGGTTTGATCCTCAGCTCAGGAGAGAATGTAGCATTTAACTTTATTCAGGCCTTCAATAATTCATAATCAAATTATGCTGGATGTTTGTGCTGATGGGAACTATACACTCAAAGAATGAATTTGGAGTCTGTTCAAATTACATAAGTAAATTATATTGAGATTATTGTAAAAAAAAATTGTGTTGGTATGTTGTACATATATACTTTCAGTTATTTGAACACATATCTGTAGCATTTTGTTCAAACACAATAATTTTATGTTGGTTTAAAATGATCGGAATCATTAAAAACAATGTTCTTTTGCGCATGTGCAAATCTATCCGGATACACTAAGAAAAAAATGGTTGTAGCTACTTTATTGTTATGAATTATATTTCTATTCAATTTAATTGAGTAGTTCTACCATAAATGTGTAAATCCAACATACATGTCTTGTGTTAGTTTAATTGATTGAACCTTCCAGGTTCTCATTAAAGTGAAGTAATAAATATGTGTTTATTTAACTAATTTAACTAATTTAACTTAAAACCAAGTCAATAATAATAATAATAATAATAATAATAATAATAATAATAATAATAATAATAATAATAACTGAGTTTACTAAATTCAAATGCGTACAGCGTAATAAAATTCTGTGTTGAACAAACCACCATAGATTTATATTTAAATAACTTTAAATGTACAACATACCAACTAAACTTTTTTTCAATAACCTCAATATAATTTACTTATGTCATTTGAACAGACGCCAAATTAATTATTTTGAGTGTAGCTATGTAGAACCCTCAGGCATGGGCGGCTCAAAGGCCATTTCCGGGGTGAAAATCAGTCCCACTCCAGCCCTGCCCTCTACCGCCATCTGCTGGAGAAATGTTGTCATTTAAATATAGTGAACAAAAAAAAAACTTACTAATCGTTGATGTAATATAGTTGAATTATGAAATAAGGATATCTCGCGAGAACTGGGAACGAAAGGAGAGGAGGAGAGCGGGAAAGAAAGCGGGGTCGGTAGCAGACATGAACGCTGATATTACTAAGAGTTATATTCAGATCAGAAACTTGTGTTTATAGAAGTTACTACACAACAGTTGAGGTCGTGTTCTGCATGTTATTTCTAATTATTCTCCTGCTGTGCTCTGTGCATGACTATCTGCTGTCCTGAGCAGCAGACATAATTATTTCTGGATGATGTAGGCCTGCATGTTTATGTGTAACAGTAAAAAATAACTTGTCTTATTAAAAGAAGTTTCAATGTCTTGTACTCAGTGAAGCACACGTATTTGACTGTGTAGAGAATAAATACCCTTAGATAGTATTCAGTATAGGTAACAGTGACTACATCCATGAGCTTAGGAACTGAAAAAAGGTAACAAAAGCAGGTATTTCTCCCGATAGCCAATCCGAGCTCGAGGCGGAGAGACCACTTCCTTCACACTCAGCCTCAAAAACCTATAACAGCACACATGAGGCTTCATCAGTCTTAGGACTGGATAAGCATCATGGGACACTGTGCATTAAGGAAAACCCTCCAAACGACTCTCCTGAGTCTGTTTCTGTTTCAGGTAGGTTTTTTATTAGTAAAAATCTGACAAAAGTCTGGGGGATAAACGTTAGTCAGCCATATAGCCACGATTACCTTTGACAATTAAAACAAAAATTATTTTCTGTTTTTGTTTTTTTCATGATATAGCCTAGTTTGGATGTTATGCTGGTTTTTATATTAATTAATAGACCTAGATGAATTATTTCTACAAACAAAAATACTTTTGGCCTAATATTTAAAAAAATGTATAGGCTATTTTTTCTTCTGACCTCATGAAAATACCAAGCACACAGTAAACCTCTTACATAAATGCTATAGCAAATATTTTACCCAGATCTGGTTGAACATTTATGACAGTAATATGACCATTTTAAAACCTGAAGGAACTCTTTATGGAAACCGTGTTTAACTGCTTTGTTCAATGTATTACTTCAAATAATGTATTTGGAACTTATAATAGCATAACTTATGTTTAAATGTAGTATATGATGTTTTCTTAGTTTTGGTTTTTGAAATAAACTTTCTTGATCATTGGGTTTGAAATAAACTTTCTTGATCATTGTCACATGCAGTGATGGGGATGAGACCACCCATATTAAGTCTGAGTCAAGACCAAGACTTTAAAGGGTCAAATCTGAGTCAAGACCAAGACTCTGGGATTTTAGGGCACTTGAGACCACGTCAAGACTGAGTCTTTGGAGGAGGCATTACTGAGTCGAGACCAAGACCTAAAAAGTAGTCTATTTTCAAGACCGTGGATTTAATTACACTTATTCACCATCACCTGTGTTAATATCCAAAAGTGAAATTTCTGTAGGGGAGACTGGGGCTTGTTGGTTATGGGGCAGTTTGACACACTCTGCATCTCCAGCTCCCTACAGGGAGTGGAAACAAAAATGTAACAACGAACATCTCTTATATTCTGTAAAAATTCCTAAATGTCAAAAGGTGCTCAGCTGGAATCAAAGTGAACATTTTATGTGGCCAAATGTTAAAAAAAAACAATATTCCAGTATTCCAGAACTGAATATGTTGAGAATACAGATAAATATTTAGTACAACAGATAGAGTATAAAAAAATTTATCACCATTATGAATGTGACACATCATAGACAGTGTTTTTGATAGTGTGATGCATGGTGATGCAAATGTCCTTCACACACTGATATCACATGGTTATGTAGTTAACTGTGGCATAAAACCACTGAAATGGAAGTTAATAATAGACAAGGTAACAATCCTCTACAACCCAAATCCAAGTCTAGCCTTACTGATGACATTAGTAAAATAATAGCCGCTTGATTCCACTACTGATACAGTGCAGTGGACATTCCCATCACATTAGATAGTTAAATTATACAACTTCCTTAAAATCCATGCAAAGCAGTTAAATATAGAAACATGGGAATATAGGAAACTAAATATGGAGCATTCAAAATGATATTTCCTCCTGTTTCCTTCTTCATTGACATATTTATTTTCATGATAATGGTTAACCTTTGCACGGAAATGTATGTCATTGTTAAAAACATATTTGCATCCAAGTGTGACTGAGTATAAAAGTCACTTCCTATGTCTGGAATTCAAATTTAAAAAATCATAGCAGGTACCCTAAAAAGGAGTCTATTATCAAACCGGCATATTAAACTGTTGACTGTGGACTAACTTGATAAATTACTTGCTCTTATTAGGAGGAAAACTGTCATAACTGAAAAAAGTTCATGGTTAAAAATTGAATAAGGAACTAGGAAGTAAATGAAAAGAATCCACAGCTCAGCATCACAGCTTCATAAGTACATGACCTGTTAAGAAACAAATAGGGGACAATGAGCTCGAAAAGTGAGGTAGAAACGAGGAACCCAGCAATGGTATCAACCTCAGTAGCTTTCTCCTACTTAGTGGAAAATGCGCAAGTTTACTCATTAAGCCACAAAACCATAACAACTGTCTTGATTGGGTTACACAGGGATATGCTAGTCTGGGTTTGAACTCCATTCAGTTTAGGTACAAAAATGCCAGCATAGTTATTGCAAGATTATTGTGAGGCAAATGTGGCCCAGTTGAAAGCAGGATGTATTCTCATTATTTGTTTTTTTCCCCTGAAAGTCAGAGTTCTTTGACTGCATCAGAAAACAGACAGACAGAGTTATTATAGACATCCACAACCAGGACTCATAGGCCCTGTTTACACAGTTTTAAAATGCGTCTTGAGCATTCAGGTCGCAAATGGACTGCAGAGACACATTGCCGTTTACACCTGTGTTTATCATGCGTTTCCAAGGTGTGCAGCTGGCCACTTTTGTTCAAATTTCGTTACTGCCTACATCACTTATGCTAGAAGGTCAAAGGTCCCCTTTCAAAATTATATTAAAACATTAAACCTGCAACATACCTTCATTATTTTTTTGCACTCCAACCATGTACATCAGAGCTCCACTCCATTTTTTGCTAGTGTGTCACGCTGTTACCAAAACAGCATTAATAACGTATTTTCCTGTTATGTCCATGTTGTGGACGCATCGGGATGCATTAGCATTTACAGTACAGAAGGTATGTGGTTAATGCTTCCAAGACCACCTCCAAAAGTGGTTTGAGCGAATGCGACTTGAATGCATCTTGGAGGTCGTTTACACTTGTATTTAGTGCTATCCAGTTGTGTTCAGATTTCTCAAGACGCATTTTAATACCAAGTGTAAACGGGGTTAAACAGACTTGAATAGGTTGAGCAAAGTGTGAAGGAACACACTAAAAAGAAAAAGTAACTTGGAACTTGTAAAAGTTTGAATAAGTTGTAAATAGTTTGGCTTCATTACGCCAAACTCTTACATATGGAAATAATCTGGAAATAGAATTTCCAGTTAGTTTAGATGGCTCAATACAATCCATCTACTAAAGGGTATGTTTTAAAATGCAAATGCTCCAGTTAACTATAAAACTGATTTGGTATCCTAAAACTTTTTTTTATTTTATTGAGAATTTTTTGAAAGACAGTAGGCTAAACAAATAAAATTGCAAAAATAGTTGCCCCTGTACCAGGTCCTGAAACTTTACTACTAGCAGTGCTTGAAATGTAGGGCATAGCAGATTTTTGAGACATGTCACCCAGAAAACACAACAGGCCCAGGTTACCACAGCAGCTGAGAACGCTTTTTTATTTCCTTCTTTTTATTATTTTTTTCTAACGTAAATGAACAAAACAAGAGTGGTAAGATGCTCTTCACATCAAATTAGCCATTGCCCTCACTCTTTCCTGCTGCAAATCCCACTAAACTATGCTCTACCTCTTATATACTTCCAGCTGGGAAGCTGCCTTTCCTTAACAAGGGTATAACTCCACTACTACTGTCGTATGAAAGATATTGGATATCTGAAGCCACTATGTCTCCTCTCCTATTTAATATAAAGCTTCTTAGAAGTATACAAGTTGAAGAGAATGTTGTAACTATTATAGACACTGTATATGCAAAATTATATGCAGCCCATTCTATGACCTTTTTAGAGTATTAAGACAGGGCAGAGCAGTAAGATAGAATCAGGAGCAATGCGAGAGACATTGAAAACAGGCATGATGTCATGCTCCCTGTGCGTCAAGGTAAAACTGGATAACTGTATTCTGAGTTTGATTTAGGTGGATTGGTTGAATATTTACTGGTTTAGTAAACAGCAGTTTATGTTAATCATACATTTCAATCCAATTTCTTATTAATGATTAAAGCCACGGAGTGTCCCTACTGTCAGTAATGAGGAAGCTGTTGTATATTGCTATTAAAATTTAATCTGTCTCTTTGGAGTGGGTTATACAGTAAGATAAGCAACTTATTTGCTTCAGTATCAGCACTAATGTGCCAAAATAATGTGTCATTCACACTAAATCAACTGTCCATTTTGAGTGATTCATAACAAATACCATGAATTTGTTACCATTAACAAATACCTTTTCAGCTGGTCTTGGGAGGCCAACTGTTCACTGTTCACTCATATATTTTTTGGAAGTTTGTTATACATGGGACCTAATACAGTTTTTGTTGCTGCAAAATCCGAACGGAGAAAGCAAGATACATGACAACAATGATACCACGAAAGAGGGAAAATTAATCTTAACAGTTATGGGGCTTTACCTTTCATGTAGCGTAGCAATTTGTCTAAAAAACTGACATCACAAAGATAGTGCTTTGAAGAAAAAAGCTCTGGCCTGTATAATATAACATGAATATCATATTTTATAATATTTATGGTATAGAATTGTCTTTTACGCCATTGAATCTCCATTTTAGCCAGACATAAGTATCATAAGTCTTTGTGTTATTACACTATCACTAGAATACTGACATAAAATATAATGACATAATACTGAAGACTCATTTGAACATTTGTAAGTATGTCATAATCCTATGTCATTACAAAATCATCAGTCAATACATTTACATACACAATAATATTCCACTATTATTCTGAATATGGCAATATTCGTAAATTTGATAAGGGTCACGTAAACAGCATTTTCTGTTTGAATATTCCAAATTTGGCCTTATAGTGAATTTAGCATTTTTTGATTAAGACATGTGGGATATTTTGCTTTTTGGAGCATTCTTTGGACATGTATACAGTGCATTTGTAAAATATTTGTCTCAATTGAAATTTTTGTGGAGGATTGTGATGCATAACCTCTTGTGTCTCAGCTATGTTCGTTGGACATAAACCAACTAGACAACAGTTTGCAGGCTGGGGTAGAGATGCAAGCATGTAAACAGGAATATTAGTGGAATATTCATTTTCATTAGCCACGTAAACAGCTTTGTAGGAATATTGTATTTTTCAGACTAAAGGCAAAAACTGGAATATTTTGTGTGTATAAACATAGTGATTGTGCTGCATTGGTTCTTGATTTGTTTGCGGTTTCTAGCCTAATCACACCTCTGAATACTATATTCATTCAAACCCAAGCCTTTTGTTCAATTTGTGCTGCATCAGGAGTCTAAGAAAATACCAAAATTAGAAAACACTAAGTTTGCTTAAACATGTGTGCCACAATCATAAAAAATAGAGACATAAATGTTGAATGCTACAGTTACTAGTCAGTTCTACTGACTGGTGCTACAAGGTTTTAAGGCTTTTCTCAGATGCTCTTTACTCTTTGACCTTGGACTCTAAGCTGATGGACACATTTTCAGCCTGGTGGTTTAGTATTTTGTTCACTCAGTGTTTCAGTTGATGGTGGGAGTTAAATAGCAAATACTGATCTGTATGAGTTTTCAGAAAATGGCAGTGTCTAAATTTCCAAACTGCATACTGAACAGTCTCAAGGCTGAAGTGAGGTGAATAAGTCTTTTTATATAACTTGTATAACTTATATAACTGTGTATTCAGATATCTGGGTAACATCTTGCAGTTTGCATTGTACAGATAATTTAAATATTGAGATATGAATAATTCAGTCTAATTTATTAAAACTTACTGCCTTTTGATTATACTCAATGGTGTTCTGGATCATTTTGTTGAGCTTCTTTTCTCTCTCTTTCAGAGCATAATTTCTACAGAAACGCAAAGTACAGGTAAGTAATTTGGAACTTTGATAATCTTTGATTTCCTTCATATAACATTAGATTTTATATAAAAGAGAAGGAAGTGACTTTTTGAGGTTTCCTTTGAAGTAAAGACAAGGTAGCTACAGCTATCAGGCCAGTAAGATCAGTAAGAGACACAGAGAGCTTTTAGTCATCATTCAATGGAAAGTGAGACAGAAAATAAGTGAGACATATGTCTGTCAGACAAACATCGTGGGATACTATAAAAAAAAGTATTTTGTGGCAGAGCATCTTTGACCAGAAGGCAACCAAGTCACGCTGATGATGCAGGGCTACTTATCTGAATGGTTTGATTGCAATATTATGCCTCTAGTTAAACATAAAGTAGAGGACATGCTTGAACACTGTGGAATGTGAGGAAGCAGATAATGAACCTGGAGGAGAAAATATTAGTCATACTTAAAGCATTTTGTTCTTCTTGAGTTTCACGCATCAGCTGCAGCCTGATTAAGCTCAACAGCGCCCTCTATTGTCACAAAGCAATCACATGAGATGAACATTTTTCTTTCATACGCTCGTGATAGAAAATGTTTGTTTATTATTAAGATCTGCTTTCTTTTGGTCTGGCATTTCACATGTGCATAATGACAGTGTGATTGGTGAATGAAAGGAGATCACTTGTTATTGTGTACAAATGTGGATGTCTTTTCAATATTTATGAATTTGGCCCTATTTAAACACCAAATTCCTTAGTTGTGAATTCATATTTATAATATTAAGCTAGTATGCAGACCCCTTCTCTTTTTTCCTCATTTTTATTTGTTACAGAAAAAGAAGAATAAATTAAAGCTAAAAACTGAACTATCATGTTTAACACAGGTATTCAGACCCTTTATTACTATAAGCACCACTGGGTTAAATCAAAAAAGTTTGCTAATCAGATTATGATGACATCAGCAGATAGGAGTCTAATAATATTCTAACCTGTTCAGTTTTCTCATTAAAACTAAAAAGAAAAAAATGACTGTAATTAATAGTATGGTTCTGTCCCAAATTATCAGTCCTGTGGTCCACTTTTTTCCACTCAGTGAACTCATTTTTTCACTAGAGGACATGATAATGATTTGGCGACTCTTTTAGCTATGATTTCACTCGAGACCAAAGTGGTGATGTGAGACTTGTGAAGTGTTGTGTGCACATGTACATGTAGTATATCGTTCTTATTTAGGGCTGCAGCTACCAATTATTTAGATTATTTTTAATTATTTTTTGATAATTGTTTTATTATTTTTAGGGTGTTCATTGAATAATCTTTCCTTGATTATTCAATTGTTCAATTGGTTTTATTATTCTTTTAAATATATACAAAAAATATTTATTTATAATATTTATTTGCAGCATTTTAATCAGCACGACTACAGAGCTTTTCTTACCTAGGCTTAATTAAATAGCAGTTCACTAATTACATTAGTGACATTTATCAGATAATCTGTTATAACATGAGAATATTATCAAGTGCTCATTTTGACCAAATCCATTCATTTATATTCATTCAGTATAATCATTATATATAAATGGTACTGAATAAACACTCAGACTAACACAAGGTGATGGTATGTAGCCTACATCGTTTACTGTTATCACTTTTTTAATCGCTTACCACACTTTTTGCAACGGTGTCTGTATTTCAAGATATGATTTCAAGAACAGACAAAATTAAAAATAAAGATAAAATTAATATCAGCTGCCTGTTTTGCTCACTGAAACTCTCCGATGCTAAGTTCATTTTGCTTGCAGTGTGTGCGCGCAAGGCGAATCATGTTTCTGATCCTCCATTTCATTCAAATGTTTTTTTCATGAAGTGACACAGCATTTGCGCATGGTGCTTCATAACGCAGGTCAACTAATAATGAAATTATTGGCAATTATTTTTATTATAGATTTTTATTAATTTTGCTGATTAGTTGTTGCAGCCCTTATGCATTTTAAAATTGTAATCCTATAAATAATCCCCATTTTTACTAATAGTATCGGTAATCTGATTACATCTGATCTGTAATCTGATAACAGAATACAGTTACCTTATTATTGTTCCTAATTGTGTAAAACCATTCCATGGATTCTGTTAAGCCCCAAGCCTGAGTGCAGGAATGCACAAATGACCGGGAGACCACAAGTGCACCATGTGGGACAGGGCATAGTGCTTTAATGTAACAAAGTGAAGACAACATGCAGGGGATCTGAATATTTTCTGAATGTAGGGTACAATAACTCAATGACTCTGAAATGGCAAGTTGGTGATATTAGAGAAAAACAAAACAAATAGCATCTGTGTGAGCTGAGAATGTAGGTGGCTATAACAAAGGGCATCCCATTGTTATTAAATGTTTACATGCATATTTTATGAATCTTAACATTACTGACGAAAATATGTCATCTGTGTCTCTAATGTGGGACCACATCCCACACACCATTTTTACAGTAACTACGGCAGATACAACCACCAGCAGTGCCATTTCAGTTACTTTGTCTACCACAGACACTCCTGTGATTACTACAGTCACTGATCAGTCTAAAACAGGAACCAATCAGTCTACCACAGTCACTGATCAGTCTACCACAGTCACTGATCAGTCTAAAACAGGAACCAATCAGTCTACCAAAGTCACTGATCAGTCTACCACAGTTCCTGGTATGACAACTACAGTCAATAATCAGTCTACTCCCATCACTGATATGTCTACTTCAGTCACTGGTATGTTTACTACCATCACTGATATGTCTACTACAGTCACTGATATGTCTACTACAGTCACTGATATGTTTACTACCATCACTGATATGTCTACTACAGTCACTGGTATGACTACTACCATCACTGGTATGACTACTACAGTCACTGATATGTTTACTACAGTCACTGGTATGTTTACTACCATCACTGATATGTCTACTACAGTCACTGATATGTTTACTACAGTCACTGGTATGTTTACTACCATCACTGATATGTCTACTACAGTCATTGATATGTCTTCTAGAGTCACTGATATGACTACCACTGTCGCTTTAGCTGGACAAACTACAAGAGCAGCAATTCAAACCTCATCAATTACTAATAAGTCCTGTACTGCTGATAACATTAATATGCAATCATTTTAATAACAGAAATGAAAATCATGAGTTGTCTTCTTTTTGTGACTCAAATATTTGTATAGTCAACTCCACAATTATTTTACCCGTGCCTAAAAATGAGCTGAAATGAATATATAGGAATGTTTGTGCTATCATCAGGTAACCGTGAGGTCAAATCCTGGTTATGCCATAATGCCTGAGTGCAACAGAAAATCCTAGGGGTTGCACAAGTCAGTGCGGTCTCAAGCCTGTCAGGAAAGGCATCTGGTGTATAGTAACCAATGATCCAGAGTGGTGAATGAAACAATGAATGTTGTGAAGGGAGGGAGAATGGGTTAATTATATCGTTGCCAAATAAACCACAGCTGGATGGGGGCTGACAGTCCTTAGTAGTAATAGTTTCAATATAACAAAATGTGGAATTGTAAATAGTAACCCAATATTTTTTAAAACATAAACAGTTGTCTTAAAGAGTACTTTTCTGTCCAACAGTTTTTTTAGTTATTGGCATCCCTACATCTAGAGTGTGATCTACTGCTAGTGCGGTGCGTCATTATTTCATGTGTAAACACTTGGCGAGCAATTGAACACTACTCAGGTAATAAATTTATCAGCCCTAGGGTTTAGACTTCTCTAAACGGTGTTTGATCAAAAATGACTAAAATATACTTTACTGAACAAAGGACAGAAGTTGTTATATAGCACATCACATCATATCACTTGTTTGTTTCTTGTAAGGTAGCAACAGAAACTTTTTTGCAGGCTTGGTTACTGAATGTGTGCCAATTTCAAATTGGCATCAATACCCAGAGCTATGATATTTGTATCGTTTAAAAAATTTGATAATTGTGGAGATGACTTGCATGTTAGAATTTATTTGCCATCTGTCTGTGTGCATGTACGGCCATGCACGATTCAAACACATTTATATTGTTCAGTGTTTGTTATTAAAATAATAGACAACAGTAATTTACAATTGGTTGTGTGTGTGTGTGTGTGTGTGTGTGTGTGTGTGTGTGTGTGTGTGTGTTGTTTCCGGTTCCAGGTGTTGTCAATCTCACTGTCTCTAGCAAAAATACATCATCTGTGTCTCTAACCTGGAATGAGCCAAATGGGAACAGGTCCTACTTTACAGTAAATTGGACTGGTGTCAGTGTGAATAACAGCAGTAACAC
>JAQMYM010004658.1:0-12594 GCA_030014255.1 Parauchenoglanis ngamensis
TTACACAGCAAGAACTAACATGATGAAGTTTAACACTGTTTTTTTAACAACTTTATCTCTAAATGTATGAAAATTGTACTAAATGTTAGAAAAATGACACGTTTAAAAATGTTAAACTGTTTTTACAAACGGCGCCCCATAAATATGCACCAAAAAGGGGGCACTAAACATGTCATCACGACAAAGATAAGCATACGTTGCGCCATGTTGTGCCATCTGTTAGGCATAGGTTACAAACAACGTGCGCAGCTGCATTAACATGCGTCCAAGACATGCAATGGAACGCCATGGCAACCATTATTATGCCATAGTTACACCAAGAGCATGCACTATTTTCCGCAAAAGTTGTGATGATGTCACACTTGGGCACAACTGTGTGCTCAGTGGCATGAATGATCACTCACTGACATGCTACAGTTACGCATGTGTGACGTCATTGTGCAGAAATTTGGGGTGCCACGGCCCACATCTTGGAACACTATGGTGTCAGGATAGTCTATATAAAGGCAAGGTTCAAAAAACTCCATTCAGTCAGTGTTCAGTGACGTGTATTCAAAATGTCTCTTCTATGATTCAGAACAGCAATAGGGTTTGTATGTGGTGGCTGCGGGGATAATGATTGTTGACTATCAGTGGAAATTAGAGGAGGAGAAGAGAAGACAGCGAGAAGAAGGGGTGGGCTACAGCATGCCACTGCGTGCTGTGCAGAAACTGTGTACAATGTATGGGCAACATATGAATGCCAATACATGCCATTGTGTTCCTCAGGTGTTCCCTGGAGGCACTCAATTGCAAGCAGTGACACTAAGTAACACTTATAACACTTAACAATTTTGTCTTGCCGAATTTTTGAAAATTTCAAAATTCCCGCTATGCTGTGGCACACAAGCACTTACTTGACATGAAGCCCTACAAAGTTCCAATCACACATTCTTGAGTAGTTCCCTCATCTCTGTTGCCATCTCTGTTGTGCAAGTGTAGGGCTGCTTAAGGGAACATTCAGAGAAAATCCACACAGACAGTAACCTGAGCTCAGGATCAAACCGGGGACCCTGGAGCTGTGCAACGTCTCTATTTGAGTGGAAGAGCAGCAGCAATTTATGGCTGGAGTTGAACTGGAATGGGATTTAAGGTAACTTATATTTTGCATGTTTATGCATAATGATATTTTGTTGTGTAGTTCAATAAATGTAAACTTTTTTTCAGTTAGCTGCTAAAATGGCTTGCTAGCAAATAAATCTACCAATAATGAATTACACCAAGCTTTTGAGCTGTTTTAATGACACTTTGTTATCTTTAAATCCTATCATTTTCAGAAGTTGTTAATATCTACCAAATTTTTTAAATTGCAGATACTGTAGGAAAAAAAAGCATGATAAAGATTTGTGTTATGTTTTTATGGTTCAGTGTCACACTAGCTGGATTTACCCAGAGAAGTTCCTTTTAGAGGTTGGTTCCTCTCAAGGTTTCTTTCTCATATCAACTCTTGTTGCTGGCTTGCCTATTATGGATCAAGTCTAGCTTGTATAGATGTCTATAAAGCCGCTTTGTGACAATGTCTATTGATAAAGGAATTGTATTAGTGAAATTAAATTGAATTACAGAATATTGAATGACTGTGAGTGATTACGATCTTTACCTATTTGTTATACACACTGCTGACTGATCATCTGTCATCAATACACATGCACTAAAATTGTGTTAAAATTTTTGAACAGTGCAGCTGGATTTCTTGTCACAGTGGGCACCAGAGCACAGTAGTATAACGCAGAGTCTGATACAGAAGCAGAGGAGATGAGCAGATCCACTTGTTTATTTTTATCATCAACTTCAGCAGACAGACGTGGAAGGCTGCTTTTTTCTCCAGTTGGAGTGATGAAAAGAAGGTACTCGGGTTTAGATTTAGGATATTGCCTGTACCAGTACAGGTTTATTACTGTACCACTGTAGCTGCAGGACAGAGTAACATCATCACCTTCATCTACATCTTTATGGGTAAAAAGTGGCTTTACTGGATCTGCCATGGAGTCACCTGTCAGAAAGAGAACCATTACATGCTCAAGCCAGAGTTTAATAAAATCCTCCTATTTTAAACACAACACACAGAACAAGTAATCACTAATGAAACACTTAATATTTATGAAATAACAAAGAGTCAATGTATAGCTCACCTAGTGAAAGCCACAGACACATGAATATAACAATGAACATGATGAATGGGATTAGTCCAAAAATATTAAGGTCTTTCTGTACTCTATTATGTTAACATCTTAAAGGTTCATGACACTCCACCCCACAGCATCACATGATACTGCCACTAATGTTGCTGAAAGATTCTTGAGTTGCTGCAGCATTATATTTAGCATCACATGGGGACCCTATCCTTCACAGAAAACTTTGCTGTTGTAAAGGAAATATCCCTGTTGACTTTAATCCAGGCAAGATATTCCATGGTGTCATGACATGAAAACTTCATTCACACAGTCAGGGACTTCTTATAAATGCTGGTTGTTTTCCTGTGTTGGATCTCATCCAACCATTAAGAACTCTGTTTTAATAGGTCGTAAATGGACCAAATATAAGATTAAAGAGAAACCTTTAATTTCCTTTTTCTACCTGTTTGGGTGTCTGCACTGTTGTCACACCTGTTTCATCATGACTAGAATCATGTTTGGAGGGAATTTATGCCTATAAGACAAAGAAAAGAGCAATTATGAGCAAGTAATGCTAAAGTATTTGCAGGTAAACTGTCCTTAATAGGTATCATGGTAGTTATGACTGGTAGGTAAACATGTGCTAGTTTGTCATAAATGAACCTCTGTATGTAGTTGTCATAAATAGTTATTAATGTAGTCAAATACATGAATCACCTGTCCATCACTTTAGTCAGATTGTCACGGTCAGTCAGATTGGGGGAGCCCACCCCATCTCATAAACTATTAGCTAGTTATAGGCTGATTCCACTGTAGCTATGACATTTGTGGAATCATAATAAAGAGCAATTAAACAAACAAATTGTATCAATAGCTATACTTCTGCTTATTTTCTAAAAAAGTCTTGCTTCCTGAAAGGTTTTTGCTGATTGTGACAGGTACCTACTGGTTATGCACAAATACAGTTTTGGTTTTATTGCATCACGTAGGAACTCTGAGAAATAGACATTACTGACAATAACGTATTTAGTAACGTTTATGTTTTGCACAAGCTATTAAATTCAACAGAATTAAAAGTATTTTGTTCCTGATTTTCTTTTGTATTCAATTTCTGGTGCATCACGTTGCAGTGTCCAACAGTAGTCAGCAAGCATTGACGGATGTCAGTTACCCTGGTATCATTTCTCCATCGTAGCAATGTCCTGGTGAAACCATTCACCGTGTTCGTCACTGACAGCACCGAGATTTGCGGGGAAGAAGTCCAAGTGTGAGTGGAGGAAATAAATCTTGAGTGACATGGTGCACTTCATTGTCTTGTATGCTTTGAGACGTTTGTCTACCAGCTGAATGTAGTTTGGGACTCTGTAATTGCCCAGAAAATTGCCAACAACGTCTTTGAAGGCTTTCCAGGCAATTTTTCCAGCATCACGCTCGTTCAGACCTGCCCAGTCATGCCCAGGATGTCAAATTCCACAGAACAGCTTCCAACCTTGCCTGATTCCATGCCTGAACATGCCCAGGCTGCACAAACTGTTGTTGATAAGTCACGTACGGGAGCAAAAATGTTTGGATACAAATATAAGAAAAAATCATGACAAAACTGAAGATTTCTCTGAAACAGTACATGTTGGGTAAATTTTGATGTGATATTCATGATCAGCACCCAGAAATCTATAAGAAACACCCAACAGTGTTCAAGAAGCAAAAACTTTATGCAGTGTTAGCTGACTCCAAAGAATATATCTTCTAATTATTACTATAAGTATATTATATCAGCATTCTAATAGCATTAATTTGTATTAATAGCATTAATAAAATGATGCTCCTATGTCTGAGGCTTGCATTTAGCCTATTCATTAAACAATTATTGCAGTAGTTCTTGTAACGACTTGCATGCCTAGGCCTTTACTGCAGAACCAGTCAAAAGCTTGGACACACATACTCAGTAGAATACTACTACAGACATGCAAACTATGAAATAACATATGGAACATGTATGGAATTATATGGTTAACAAAAAAGTATTAAAAAAACTAAATCTGTTTCATATTTTAGTCTTTAAAAGTAGTCAAAGTTTACTATGACAACAACTGGGCACATTATTACCATTTTCTTAACCAGCTTGATGAGGTGGTCACCTGGAATACTTTTCAATTAACAACTGTGCCTTGTGAAATGTTATTGGAATTTCTTGATCTTTTTGACAACTGTAGAAAACTGTAGAAAAAGTCAGGAATCACTCAACTAAGTAAAGAAAAATGACAGTCCATCATTACTTTTAGACATGAAGTGTCTTAAGTAATAAGAATAAAGAAAAGACATTGAATTTGAAGGTGTGTCCAAACTTTTGCCTTGTACTGTATGTACTTGTCAGTTGTTTCTATTTAAACTTGCATGAGCCAAATTTTAAAAGTAAACAAAAGTTTAAGGCAAAAGTATAAGCCTTTTACTTTAGCTTGTCAGAGGTCACTTTCAAAATGTCTTCAATATGTTAAAAACTCAAAATTTCAACATGTTAAAACTTAGGCCTACACAGGAAAGCTGTTTCTTATTAGAAACAGCTTTCCTGTGTAGGCCTAAGTTTTAACCAAGTAAGCTAAACCATACAAAGCATGCACTCTTATGCACTATTTGTTGAAGAACAACTGAGTACTTATAAAGTACTCTTAGAAATAAAGTAAAGAATGGGTTCATTGTGTAAAACACAGATACATCAGATACAGCAAAGTAAAAATGTAGAGAATTTACAGACTTGTGGACAGTGTGATAGTGTGTGATAAGATGTGTGATAGTCAAAGCATCTACAGTGGTGTGATGGAAAGGGTCCTGGAGAATATGTCAGAGAAATGGAAAATCTCTCAAGAGAACTGGACCCCGGATGAATAATCCCATCATGGGATTATTGGGATTAACATGGGATTATATGTTAATTAGGTTCTGGAGATTGAGTTTTGCATAAGAATTGGAAGAAGCCTCTGGCATAAACTTGTTGGTCCCAGTGTATAGATGTCAGGGGAAGATTACTCAAAAATGTATACTGTAAATATTAGTGTCTAAACTTAGTTATGATGTTATCACATTGTTCACCAAGAAGGATTAGAATGATACCAAACATGCATGTTACACATTAAGTTGGAGTTTTTTTTAAATTGCATTTTAGACAAAAAAAAAAACTATATTTAAAAAAAATTAACTACAGTATATTATTATTAGAATAATCATCTTTAAAATGTCAACACAACACAAATAACAGGTTTATGAAGTTTCCTAGTGAATATCTGAGGCTAACAGGACATTTAATAAAATTAAATAAGATAAAAAATAATAAGCAATAGCTAGATGTGCATTTCCTGAAACTCATACTAGTGCTTGCAAAGCAAAAAAAAGTTAAATCGAAAGATTGAGAGAGAGAGAGAGAATGAAATACAGTGAAGTAAGATATGAACATAGAAAGAAAAAGATGATTAGAGAATGAAATACAGTGAAGTAAGATATGAACATAGAAAGAAAAAGATGATTACAGATGTATTTTTTTTTTTAAGTTCAATAAAAGCATGATATTTCCAGTATAAAAAGACTGATTGTGAGCATCAAGTCTTTTATAAGCATGTATTTCCTCAGCACTTTACACTGGGCTGGCAGACAACACCAAGTAATATACTATATTGATGTAAGTGATTCCAATACCTTGCAACTATTGCTCCATTCACATGTTCTGATGCAATACGGATCAATACTTTTTATAAATTTAAAGTTTTCCTTGTAACTTATAGGCATAAATCATGCTGATATTCAGTCTGTTGCAGTGATTTTTTTCTCTGTGTCCACCACCATTAAGCTTTGGTTGCCCCTCAATATGGTGACCAACACAATTGATTGACGTTATTGCAAGGGGTTTATACACTGTAAAAAATCCAACTTGCAAAGTGTCAATTCAATTTAAAATTTAAAATTGGGTGGAGAAGTATTTGAGCAAAATGTTGATTTAATCCACAAAAATGACTGACCTGATTTTTTCCTACTCTCAGTTAAATGGACTTAACAATAAATTGTGAAAACAATATTTTGATTTATCCATTTGAACTGTTTCTTTAAATTAGTATGCATGGTTAAAAAATTATGTAAATTATATTGACAAATGTATTTAAAACAAACACAGCAAACTAATATGCAAGGCATATCTTGCTAGTTAACTAACATTGCCAGTGTCAGGAGAGCAGAGTTTGGCTGGACACATGCGCAGGTAGGAGATGACAGTAAAAGCAGAATGTTTTTATTAACACAACAAGGTAGAAGTACATAAATGGCAGGCAAACTTACAATCAATAAACCGAAACAATGTCAGGCAATCAGCAAACAGAACTACGTAGGGCAGGCAAAAAGACAAGATCCAAACACAGAAAAACCATAGAGTCAAAAACCAGAGTAGTAAACACGAAATCAAAAGGCATGGCAAGAGCAGACATTATGGCTAAAATAATGTTTTGCAAAGTAATCATGACACTGAGAGTTCTTTTAAACTGTGTGTGCATGCACCTGCATCCAATTACCAGTCATGTGATACAAAGCTCGGGAGTGTGTGCCAGCCATCTTGGTTAGGAGTATTTTGGGAACTGTAGTCAAAGATTGTAGTCCGCAGCACAACCTGGAATTGCTTTCTGCAGTGCTATGAATAACAGCCCGGCGTTATTCATGCATGCGTTCTGTGCATGTGGCCAGCAATAGATCATGACACAACTCCCCCAAATGCACTACTCTGTGGAGCCCAATGAGGTCGTTCCATGTTGTAGGTGTGGGCAAGACACATCACCACGTCAAACCTTTGCCTAGATGAGGGCATGGGCAGGAACTCAGACTGGAATTCAGGATTAGAGGCAGGCATAGAAGCAGGCTTAACTGGGGACACTGGGACCAGGATGTGCTCTGTGACTGGAACAGGATGTGGTCTGTGACTGCGACTGGAACAGGAGCAGGCTCTGTGACTGTGACCGGAACAGGAGCAGGCTCTGTGACTTGAACTGTGGCTTGTGTTATGTTATGAACTGTAGCTGCAGAAGGCAAGGCTCTGAGAACTGACTGGAAAACCAGAAAATTTGTCTTAACTGGAGTGGGCTCTGAGGCTTGAACAAGCTCTAAATATGTGGACACTGGAACCTTAGCAGGCTTTGTTGGATATGACTGGAATAGGAACGAGCTCTGTGACTGTGACTGGAACAGGAACAGGAATGAGCTGGCTGTGTGACTGGAACATACTCTGTGTCTTGAACTAGAGCTGGAAAAGGTTCAGTATCTTGATCAGGAACTGGAGCAAGCCCTGTGATTGGGACTGGAACTGGAGTGGGCTCCATGACTGGAACTAGGATATGCTTTATGTCCTGAAATGGGACATGTTCTGTGACTGAAATAGGCTCTTTGACTTGAATTGGAACTTGTTCTGTGACTGGGAAAAGGTCTATGGCTATGAAGCTTGTAGCTGAAATGTACTCTGAGACTGGAACGGCCTCTGGGGCTGTGACTGGAGCAGGCTGTATGACTATGGCTGAAATAGGCTCTATTACTGGAACTGACCTTGTGCCTGGAATGGCCTATGGGGCTGTTGAAGCTGGAGCTGGAGCAGGTTGTGGGAATGGAACAGGTTGTAAAACTGGAAATGACTTTGTGGCTTGAACTTTTCTTGTGGCTTGGACCGGAACAGGCTCTGTAGCTTGAACTGGAACTGTTCCTGTGGCTTGAACTGGAACTGTCTCTGTGGCATGAAATGGAACGGGCTTTGTGGCTTGAATGGGAACTGTCTCTGTGGTTTGAACTGGAATGGCCTCTGTGGCCCGAACAGGCTCAGCAACTGTGGGTGGAGCAGGCTCTGGCTCTGTGACTGTGGCTGGAGAGGGCTCAGAATTGGTTTCAGAAAAAAATGGACTTGGACTCAGGCATGGACTTGGACCTGGACTTGGACCTGGATTTGGACCTGGGCATAGGCATGAACTTGGACTCAGACATAGACCTGGACTCAGACGTGGACTTGGACTCAGGCATGGATTTAGAATCAGGCATTGACTTGGACTCATGCTGTGACCTGGGCATGGTGGCAACATTGTCTTCAAAGCCTGGTGGAGAGGCAATGACATTATCCTCAAAACCTGGCAGAGGGATGAAAATGTTACTATCAAAACCAGGAGCATGCTCTAGAGCAAAGGCCTCCCTTATGGCCACGGGAGAGGGCTCTGGGGAGGTTGCCTCCTTCTTGGCCACTGAAGGGGGCTCTGGAGTGGTTGCCTCCTTCTCGGCCACTGGAGGGGGCTCTGGAGTGGTTGCCTCCTTCTTGGCCACTGGAGGGGGCTCTTGAGCAGGTACTCCACTTTGAGCAATTAAGGAGAGCTCTGGGGTGCAGGCTGCCCTCTCAGTCTGCCTAGGGAACTCTGGGGTGCAGGCTGCCTTCTCAGCCTGCCTAGGAACTACTGGAGTGCAGGTTGCCTTCCTGAAAGCTCTGTAGAACCACATAAGTATCTCACCAAAGTCCACAGGATTCTGTAGGCACAAGTGCTCCATTGTGATGAGGTTCTCTGCAAACAGGAGTACCAGTCCAGTGAGCCAACATATCAGCACCTCACCCAGATACGGTCTGAAGGCCTACGCTCCACCAGGCTCTCCTTAAACAAATAGCAGTGAAGCAAAAACATGCACGGATGTTCTTTTACCCCATCATACAATTCAGACTGCTCCATCTCCCACTGCTGTAGGAACATGGTGGGCATGGTAGTCATAAACCCATCCTGAATTCATGACGATCCTGCTGTGTTCCGGTATTGGTGAAGCATTCTGTCAGGAGGGCAGGGTTTGGCTGGACACATGCGCAGGTAGGGGATGGCAGGGGGTGCACCTGCATCCAATTACCAGTCATGTGATACAAAGAGATCATTGGGAGCACGGTGTGCGTGTAGTGAGGGACAGATCATGACAGCCAGCATGGTTAACTTGCCATATTTCAGCGCTGCCAACTCTCTGGCATTGACCGAGATACTGCCACAACTGGGTCCAATCTCACACTAAACTTGTAATTTCTCTCACAAATATCCAACTATACATCTGTTCCAAGAATGATAGCTGTACTGCTTTAGAACACTGAGTATGTTAGCATGTGGTTATTATTAGCACTTCAAGGCCTCGTTGCTGGCTGACATTGGATTTCACCTTGCCGAAAGTCAGAAACCAACTTTATACTAAGTGAGCAAAGATTTGTAAAAAGTGCTGCCTATTTCTCGCTTCGGTTTTATCCTGATACAGATTTGGGTATAGCATTTGGTGACTGTTAAGCAATGCTAACATAGCTAATTCTACAGATTTAAGTTAATGGCAACTTCATCCTGCCGAAAGTTAGACATGTCAATAGCACTGTCTTTTTTTATAATTTATTTTTGTTTAGAAACAATCATTGATGCAGCATTTAGTTATTATTTATATTATTATTATAAAAGTGATCAGACTGTTGTTATTAGTTTCTTTCTTTAGATCCTCTGTGGTATGACTAGTCTGTGCCTCCAGCGGACATAGCCATTGCCATACCCACCAGTGAGTTCACCATGTTCTGAATCTTGGTTTATTTTCCAAGATGTATATAATAAGAGTTGTGAAATAATTGCCTAAAAAAGTACTGTACAATGCCAACAACAAAACTGTTCATCTGATCATCAGTGAGATGTCATTGCTTTGCAATGGGTGGAGTAGATCTTGTCATTACTACAAAATCTTACTTAGCACAGCAGTTCTTTGATTAAGTCAACAAACTGGACAGGTGGTCTGGTTTGTTGAAATAATCAAAGAGCTACTGTTATCATGTCAATTAAGGTGATAGAAATGAGAGAGAAGAACAGCTACTGCCCATGGTGCCCAGGATAGGATTAGCATTATGTCCCTCTGCTGTTCAACAGAACCAAAAACTGACTGACCTGATCACATTCAAACAATGTAGACCTAATTACCACAGAGATATGTTCTGAAATTACAGTGGAACCAATAGGCTCAATTTATCAGCAACACAAACGTATTATAATTATTGTGTCATAAAAAAGATTTAGCAGATTTACTGTAGCAGAACTGCTTGTCAACAGCAGTCCAAAGCCATCTTCACAGTTCTAGGTATATGTCGAGGCAGTTCATATGGTGCCATCCTCAACAGGAGCAAGTGGTTTCCAAGTGATGACTCCCTCCAGAGATAGGATATCAGGGTGGATCAGGCCAGTCTGAAAGGGTCCTGGGAGTTACCTAGGGAGATTTGGGATTACTCAGGCCAGGGGAAAAACCCGGGCACAATCCTGCTGGCTTTGGGTGCAGAACATGTGCAGAAAGCATCCCACCACCTGGTTTGCCCTCTCCACTTGACCGTTTGCCTGGGGATGGTAACTGAAAATCAGGCTTATGGAGACTCACAGATTCTCCATAAAACTGGCTCAGATGCGGAGGTGAACTGAGGACCCTGAATGTATGCTGATGTAAGGTACTTATATCTAAAAATATCTGAAGATGTGAGTGAAGACCTGCTCTGCTGTCTGAAAGAACATGGGAAGACTGGCAAAGGGATGAGAGGGGGTAGGCAAGGGCATGAGCTTCCCCAATGGGAGAGTGCGAAGGACAATGTAATGGGCACAGACTGTGCCGAACGATATGAACAGATTAATAATCAGGAGAGTTTGAGCAGAAAAGTCCAGGAGGGTGCTGGGAGATATATTATTATGCATCATATACCATATTTGTAGGCTGCTAAGACTGCTGGGACATGGAATTCTTGACACTTTCATTTATTGTATATTTGTATAGAATGTGGTATAGCTGTACTTGCTTATGATAAACGTGCAAGCAGTTTTATTACAGTCACCTTTTATTCACAGTGAGTGGCACCATGAGTAATAGGAAGTGGTGGTAGAGGAAGCAAGAGGAAGAGGAAGTGGCATTCATCAGTTTTTTTGGGAAATCTCAGAAAAGAAGAAAAGTAAGAAGAGAAGAGTGAGAAAATCAGTACCAGTCAGATGTCAGAAGTAAACTTTCAGATTTGAGTCAATATTTCCTGATATAATAATCATTCAGCTAATAATATTCAATAAGCCATTCAGACCAGAAATGGTTAGTAATCCATTCCTGAAAGTTATGGCAAAAGAAACATCATTTGTTTACTGACAATAATTCTTTTTATGTTGACTCTTGTGCTTTTAGAGTAAAAAGAGAGAAGATGGAGAGCATGATAATGCCAACAGGTGAGTGAGAAAAGGAGCAAATATTGATGGTAAAAGAGATTCTGGAATCAAAACAAACTTTTCCAGTTAAAAATCAATGTTGAATTCAGAGGAGAGCAGAGCAAACACCCCTGCTGCCCACCCTAGTTTACTTATAAATATGTAAATAAAAACAATTTAAAGTACAATATCTGTATTTGTCTTCATTTGACTTCAGTTTTTTATGGTTATGATTGTACATTATTAATCACTAATATCTGCCATTACATACAATGAAAGAAGAAAAGGGAAAAAAGAAAAAAAGAGTAATATAATAAAATACACTATTAGACATGATTGTAAAAAAAATAATAAACAAACAAAACTAAACACAAAAGCTCATCCAATGTGTCATAGCCCTTGCTTAAACATAAATTAAGAAGATGCATGTGAGTATTTGCGTAGTCAAATGTTTATACAAGGGCTTTACCAAAAGTAATGCAAAAGTGAATATAACTTTCTGTTGTAACATGTGCAGAATGTGGCTTGACATTGTCTTGCTGGAATAAGCAGAGATGCCCCTGAAAAAGAAATAATCTAGATAGCAGCATATGTTGCTCCAAAACTTGTATGTACCTTTCAGCATTAATGGTTCACAGATGTGCAAGTTAACCCTGCCATGGCCACTAACACACCCCATACCATCAGAGATGCTGAATTTTGAGCTTTGCACTGCAAACAATCTGGTTCTTTTTCTCTTTAGCCCGGAGGATACAATGTCCACAATTTCCAAAAACAATCTGAAATGTGGGCTCATCAGACCACAGCCCACTTTTACACTTTGTATCAGTCCATCTCAAATGAGCATGGGCCCAGAGAAGTCAGGTGTTGTTGATTTATGGCTTTTGTTTAGTCATTATTTGGCATTTGTAGATTCAGTGACAAAATGTGTTCACCAACAATGTTTTTCTGAAGTGATCCTGAGCCCATGTAATAATGCGCTTTATACAATCATGTTGGTTTTTAATGCAGTGCAGCCTGAGGGATCAAAGGTATTTAATGTTGGTTTTCAGCCTTGCCCCTTTGATACAGAAATTTCTCTGTATTCTCAGAATCTTTTGATATTATAGATAAATGGTAATATTATTGCTTCCAATGAGGAAGCAGAGCCTGTGGACTTGGAGGTGGGCTCCTCCATCTCTGGGACCGAGGTCACCGAGGTGGTCAAAAAACTCCTC
>JAQMYM010004659.1:0-12593 GCA_030014255.1 Parauchenoglanis ngamensis
CCGCTTTCGGCGGACCCTCCCCCGGCCGCTGGCATCGGGTGACGCCGGGGACTGGAGGCCTGGTTTCCGCAGCAACCATGTCCTCATGTAGATTAGCACCTTTCTGTAGACTGTTTCTCCATGCAGTTCTGTGTTCGGCAGTATCTTCCCAGTTTGGCATGGTGATGTGAAATTTCTTTAGGTTGGTTCTGATGTTGTCCTTGTAGCATTTTTCTGTCCTCCAGGTACACGCTGGCCAGCAGAGAGCTCTGAATAGAATACCTGCTTTGGGAGGCGTGTGTCAGGCATGCATATTACATGTCCTATCCATCTTAACTGATGTTTCATGATAGTGGTGGTACTACAGTCAATGTTTGCCTCCTCAAGGACGCTGATGTTGGTCCCAGCGCTCTTCCCAGCTGATGCGCAAGATCTTACGCAGGCATCTTTGGTGGTAGGATTCCAGGGATCTTAATTGTTGGTTGTAGGTGGTCCATGTCTCTGCTCCATGTAGTAATGTTAGTAAGATTCTCTTGCGAAGCTTTGCAAAGGCTCCGCTAGCAGAGCAAATATGGTGGTGTATTTCACTGTCAATGTCTGCCTTGGAGAGGAGGCTTCCCAAATAGGGAAAGTAGTCCACATTCTCAAGTTGCTTGCCATTAATCATTAATTTTGGTGAGGATGCAGAAGTATTTGGTGGAGGCTGATGGAGGACCTTGGTCTTATTGATGTTCATAGTTAATCCCAGAAGTCTGTAAGCCCTGACAAAAGCATTTAATGTGCACTGGAGCTCTTCTTCTGAGTGGGCTACAATAGCATTGTTATCTGCATACTGGAGCTCCATGATAGATGTATAGGACAGCTTGGGTTTGGCTTTGAAACGGTTTAAGTTAAACAACTTGCCGTCGATTCTATATATAATCTGGACGCCAGTGGGTAAATTGTGCCCAATGAGGTGTAGTATGGCCGCTATGAAGACTGAAATGAGGGTGGAGGCAATGATGCATCCTTGTTTGACACCAGTTTCCACTCTAAAGGGGACAGTGTCACTTCCATTACAGAGTATAGCCGTGGCCATGTTGTCATGCAGGAGCCTTAATATTCTGATGTACTTCTCTGGACATCCACATTTTAACAGGATTCAAAGGCTACAAAGGATATAAAGTCAAAGGCTTTAGTTAGGTCTATAAAGGCTACAGTATATATAGTGGTTGCCTTTGTTCTATACATTTTTCCTGTAGATATCTCACTGTAAAGAGCATGTTGGCGGTACCACGGGCAGGACGGAAACTACATTGAGATTCAGGGAGGATCTCCTCTGATAAGGGGAGGAGTCTTTTAAAAAGGATGTGGGCAATGATCTTCCCTGTGGTGGACAGGATTGAGATGCCCCTGTAGTTTCCACAGTCAGATTTATCACCCTTCTTAAAAAGGATGACAATAAGTGCATCCCTGAAGTCTGGTGGTAACTCCTTTTTGTCCCAGATTTTCATGATGAGGGCATATAGATATAGTATATCTATCATATATCATATAGTAGTGGAGATTTGTCCCACCAGATTTCAGGATCTCAGCTGGGATTCCATCAGGTCCGGTTGCCTTGTTGTCGCGCATTGCTGCGATGGCTTTAAAGACCTCTGACAGGCTTGGAGGAACACTCATGCTTTCCTTGACAGGGTTCTGTGGAATACTGTTAAGCACCTCCTCATCAACCATTGTTCTTTGGTTTAACAGATCCTCAAAATGCTCTTTCCAATGAGTCTTGATCTCCTCCTCTGTTTTGAGGATCTTCTGCTTATCTTTGGACAAGAGTGGGTTGGGTCCATGGTAGCTTGGTTGATACATAGCTTTGGTGGCACTGAAGAACCCTCTGGTGTCCCATATTTCTGAAAGGTGTTGAATTTCATGGGCCTTTTCTGACCACCATTTGTATTTAAGTTTTCGCACCCGAAGCTGAACAACTGCCTTAGCTCTAGAATGAGCTGCCCTTTTGGCTTGGCTAGTGATGTCCTTCTGCCAGGCACTCAAGGCCAGCCTTTTATTGGAAATTAGTTGTTCTATTTCCTGATTGTTGTCATCAAACCAGTCCTGGCTTTTCCTGGTTTTCAGACCTAAGATTTTTTGGTCAGCATTCATTATGGTGGTCCTCAGCAGGCTCCAGTGTGCTTCAACATCATCAGGATACTTTGGTGGCAAGGTGTCATGTAGGGCAGCTTGGAGGAACTCTGGTGACCCAGGCCTTTCAAGGGTCGTGGTGTTAAGGCTGGGTTGGCATAGTTCTCTCTTCGACCTTCTCTTAGGCATGAGTCTGATAGCCATGGTTGTGCGGATGAGATGATGGTCAGTCCAGCATCCATTTGTATCAGTCACTGCTCTTGTGATGTGCACCATATGCCTGTCCCTGGCACAAGTGATGATGTAGTCTATACGATGCCAATGTTTGGACCGAGGATGCATCCAAGATGTTTTGAATTTGTTTTTCTGTCTAAAAAGTGTGTTGGTGATGGTAAGACTATGTTCGGCACATTTGGTCAGGAGGAGAACACCATTAAAGTTGATATTTCCTACCCCCTCCATTCCAATGGTCTCACTCCATGTTTTGTAATCCTGCCCAACTCTGGTGTTGAAGTCACCGAGAAGGATGATTTTATCTTCCTTTGGGATGGCTGATAGGATGTTATCCAGGCTGGCATAGAAGGCTTCTTTAATGTCTTCTTGTGAGTCCAAAGTAGGTGCATATGCACTCACAACAGTGGCCATCAGATTGCCAACCAGCTTTAAACGGACTGTCATCAAGCGTTCACTGATGCCCTGAGGCAGTTCATTAAGCTGGTTGACCAATTTGTTTTTAATGGCAAAGCCAACCCCATATATCCTGGGTTCACTAGCAGGCCTTCCCTTCCAGAAGAAGGTGCATCTTCCCTTGTCCTCCCTCAGCTGTCCTTCTTCTGCTAGTCTTGTCTCAGATAGAGTTGCAAAGTCGATGTTAAACCTCCGTAGTTCCCTGGCCACGAAGGCTGATCGTCTCTCTAGCCATTCACAGGAGTTTCTGTCCAAAAGGGTGCGTACGTTCCAGGCACCAAAATACATTGTCTTTTGTTTCTAACCACATGAGGAGATCCCATTGGACGCGGTAATCCAGTCAGGAGAGTGGTGAGGCAGACATTGTTTAGGGCACCTTTTCTAGCCCCCTCCCCTACTGGGGTGAGCAGTGTGGATCCTAAAAAGGACTGCTCAGTCATGGGTGAAGGTACCGAGGGACTCTCCTGCCTCAATCCGAGAATCCATCGACTCATCTTTGCCTTTGTGCCAGTTTGTGACCAGGAGCTTCCAGACTATCTCGGTCCTGCTCCCGTCGCCACTCACTGAACGCCGCAGGACTTAGGAACTGGGGTGTGCAAATGGATATACCCCGACAGGAAGACGCCTGTGCGTGAATTCTATTAATGTGGGGAGACTGGTGCACATACAGCCACCACACGGTCCTTGACAGAAATTAACTTGCTGCCAACGGCATGGACTCCATGACCGTTGGAGGTCCCGCTCTGCTGCAGCCTTCCAGTTTCAGCTTCAAGTTTTATGGTCATATACAGATAACAATGAAGCATCATTACCCGTAATGAAATTCTTAGACACGTGTTCCCACCCAACTTTACATAAACATTTAGAAGATTATACACATAAATTTAAAATTATATAAAATAATAACATATAAACAAATAATGCAGTGAAATATTTATAATGTGGTGTGCAAAATTGTGCAGTGAGGATTTAAAGTGGCATTTATTTAAAGTGACATTGTGAAGAGTCCAGTAGTTGTGGTGAATGTATATTGGTGTGTGCAGAATGTCAGCATTTCAGAAGCCTGATGGCTTGGGGGTAGAAACTGTCTCTGTGTCTGCTGGTGCGGGTCTGAATGCTCCTGTACTGCCTGCCTGATGGCAGGAGCATGAAAAGTCTGTGGCTGGGGTGGCTGGGACCAGAGAGGATCCGCTGCATCTTCCTCCTACAGCGCTGCCTGTAGAGGTCCTGCATGGCCAGCAGTTCAGTCCTGGTGATACGATGTGCAGATCTCACCACCCTCTGCAGAGTCCATGCCGAACCTTCTCAGGTGCCGCAGAAAGAAGAGCCACTGTCTTGCTGATTTTGTGATCACACCAACTTGGTGTGACCAACTCAGATCCTCGCTGATGTTTATGCCCAGTAATCTGAAGCAGTTGACTCAGTGTGCTGGGCAATGTGAAGTGAAATTGCTATTGCATTTCTTACACCTTCACAGCTGTTGCAGTAATCCACCATATACCTGGACACCATCCTCCGGCTGCTCCCCTGTTGAGGTCTTTCTTGAGTCGAACTTCGTCTGGCACCTCCCCCTCGACATTACTGCCAAGGGTGACATTGCCAGGAGCATATCTCCGGACGGCGTCGCTCTCGGGATCTCTGGTACATGCAAGCCTCTCCACCACAACAAGGTAGTGACTCACCGGAGAGGATCCAATATGTAACTGATTTGCGGCCATGCGACCTGAATGAGACGCTCAGATTAGAATTCATGTGGATTTTTGCCTGTACGCATGCACTGAGCGCTGAGCGTGTCATCATCAGCCAGCACGGTGTTCTGGCAATTTGTGCTACCTATCGAGATGTGCTGCTGAGCGGTTGCATGTTAGGTTTAAAGTTATGGTTTTAGGCTTAACTTTAAGCTTTAATGATTAGGGTTGAGGTTAGGGTTTGGCTAAGGGCTAAAATCGAGTTTATACTTCACTATCAGCAGCATTTATTTGCACTACAGTAGCATTTTTGCCAAGCTAGCACAAATCATCAGAACACTGGCAGTTCAGCAAAACAGTACTGCAGGAAAGCTACAGCTGATGAGCTGTTTACCCTCCATGGCACTATCCTATGCATACATTAGCTACTAGCCCATCCATTTCATTAGTTTTAATAACAAGAGCAGTCATTTTTATATCAAGAGCAGTATACGTTATTACGTTTATTACGTTACGTAATAAACAAAATTGTATCACTGTGCACAAATGCGTGCTGTTACAGAGGACAGCTGTGTTATCATTGAAATCAGTTACAGGCCACTTGTAATTATGAATGTGAACCATAATGATGGGCAAATCTGATCTGAGCAAAAAAACTGAATTGATCAACGGGGTTTGTAGTGTGAACATAGCCATACAGTTCAGTGAAATGAGTGCATCCGTCATCTACTGAAAGCTGTTGATTGTGCCATTTCCTCTGACAAAGGCTAGATATGGTTCAATGAAATAAAAAGGAATATTGGAAGACGTTCTGGAACACTTCTTTTTAAATAACAGAATAGACTTAATAATCATGTGTTTTACCGTAATCAGATTCAGGTTATTTACCATTGATAAAATATCATTTGTCACATGGCATTTGTCATTTAGTTATATACCTGTAAATATATGCCCACACACACTATATGGACAAAAGTATTGGGACACCTGACAATTACACCGATATGGACTTTAATGGCATTGCATTCAAATACGTAGACTTTAATATGGAGTTGGTCCACCTTTGCAGCTATAACAGCTTCCACTCTTCTTGGAAGGCTTTCCACAAGATTTTGGAGTGTTTCTGTGGGAATTTATGGCCATTCATTCTGTAGAGCATTTATGAGGTCAGGCACTGATGTTGGACGAGAAGGCCTGCCTCACAATCTTCATTCCAGTTCATCCCAAAGGTGTTCGATGGGTTTGAGGTCAGGACTTTGTGTGGGCCAGCCAAGTTTTTCCACACCGAACTCATCCAACCATGTCTTTATGGACCTTGTTTTGTGCACTGGGGAATAGTCATGCTGGAATAGAAAGGGCCTTCCCTAAACTGTGTCCAAAATGGCTTGGCATGCTGAAGCATTAAGATTGCCCTTCACTGGAAGTAAGGGGCCCAAACGCTGAAAAACAGCCCCACACAATTATCCCTCCTCCACCAAACTTCACAGTTGGCACAATGTAGTCAGGCAGGTAATGTTCTCCCGGCATCCGACAAACCCAGACTCACCCAACTGACTGCCAAACAGAGAAGCATGATTCATCATTCCATAGAACATGTTTCCACTGCTCCACAGTCCAGAGGCGGTGCTTTACGCCATTCCATCCAACTCTTGGCAGTGGACTTGGTGATGTGAGGTTTGCATGCAGCAGGTTGGCCGTGGAAACCCATTCCATGAAGCTTCCGCTGCAGTTTTCGTGCTTACATTAATACCAGTGGAAGTTTGGAACCCTTCAGCTTTGGAATCAGCAGAATGTTGGTGACCTTTACGCACCATGGACCTTAGTAGTCATTGACCCTGCTCTGTGACTTTACATAGTCTTCCACTTCGTGGCTGAGTTGCTGTTGTTCCTAAATGCTTCCACTTGCCAATAATACCATTTACAGTTGACCGTGGAATATCCAGCAGGGATGAAATTCTGGCAGAATATCTGGCAGAAAACCTGTGCCAAATCAAATATGCAAATGATGAATGATCCACGGTGGTCACCCTGAAGTTTATAGCAGTTGAAAGAAGAAGAAGAATATATATAAGGATAAGCTTCATAGAAAAATACAACAAAACATTGACAAAAGATGAAAAACAGAGGCAGTTTGTTCTTCGGTTGGTGGCAAACCACAAAAAGAAGTTTACTTCAGCATCAAATGCAGGTCTTATGCCATAGGCTGTTCATGATTTGTAAAATAAACATGAATTATAATATAATCTTAAGCTTAGAGGTAGTTTTAAAAAAGTGAGCTGGGGCAACCCCTAAATTGTATTAGTTTTCTCTAAAAGTTTGTGTGGTTTTCATATATATATGGCATAAAGCATGTCTTCAATTTGTCCATTTGAATATAAAGCTAATGTTGACATCACTCTTTTTACCAAAACCTTTTTTGGTTTGAAGAGAATATATATTTAAATCTTAATTTCTTTAGTAATGTGGATGTAAGTATTTTGGAATTGTGCACCAGCTTGTTGTCACAGTTTCCCAGAATTCAACAGTCTAAAGTACTCCACTGTCTGTGCCAGCGGTAGTTGCCCGCTGAAAGACTGCCTAATGTGCTGCCTAATGATGATGCCAGATGTTACTGGATTGATTACTGGTTCAGTTCGTTTCAGCTGTATTTGTAAAGCACTTTACAATATGCATAAAACAGCTTTGCAAAAAATCCAAGTCCAGAGCTCTAATGTACAAGTCAAGAGTGCCACTGGAAAGAAGAAATTTCCTGGAAATGGCACTAAGAACAAACTTTAAGAGGAACCAAATGCAGCACCTCCTCCTCTTGGCACAGCTGTGCAGTAACGTACAAGGTGCATGTGATAACTATGGTAAATAAAGTGCAAAGGGCAGCACATTGTTGCAGCAGGTAGCATTGATGTCTTACAGCTCTAGGGTCCTCGGGTTAGATCCTGAGATCAAATTTCTGTCTGTGTGGCATTTTCTATATTCACTCATGACCACATGAGTTCCTTTTTTCCTTTCACCTCCCAGTAACACAGTGGTATACTCTATATTGCAGTGAAGTGTGAATGTTTGTGTTTGCATTGTGCCCTGTAATGGACTGGCCTCCTATGCAGGGTGTATTCCTGTTTTACTCCCAGTATTCCCATGATAAGCTCCGGTTACTGCAGATGAATCAATGGAATACAGAATTACTGTAAAATCATCAACACTTCTTTCATCATTAGCAAATCTGAGTGAGTATGTGAGAGTAGCAGGATGTTCATGAACCCTAGATATGCACCTTTAACTAAGGAAATACAGCCTGTGTGTGTCTGCTCCGAAGTGCCCTGCGTATGGTTCATCACTTCCATATGGACTGCATCATACGGTATATCTACGTTCAATCAGAATGCACAAAGCGTACACACATACATGTTACTTTGTAGTAAATTGTAGTAAAGCTTTGTTATATCACTGCGATGAACCAAATAAGAAGTCATCAACTGTAAGAAAGATATTCATTAAAAATTGAGGTCTGAATGTCCCACAAACTGAGCAGTGAGTCATTAACTTGCATAACAAACAGGTAAACTGCAATTTTTCCTTCTAATTAACAAGTAAAAGAAGATGGAAATTCCATTTCAATGTCTTTTAAGTATTGGGTGTGAGCTTCTGTAGTATTATACTTCTTCTGAAATTGGTGACTGCAACAAACAAAACTTCTGGGTGCGGCTGAAACCTTGGAGCTAATTTTTACAACCATGTTTAAGGCCTGTCTGTACCTTCATTCTTTCTGATACTAAAGTCGAGTAGTCATTAGAGAAACCTCTACAAAAAATGTATTGTGCATCTGAGAATAGAACCCATGTACAGGAAAATAACATAGTAAACTTTTTTCCAAATGAAATAAAAAAAAGTTGAAAGTTAAGTGGTATAATGACTAAAATCAGCACACAAAGAAACATGAAAATGTTTAGTTTATCACATTTCTGCATGTAGCATAGAGCAGCTCCAAAGTCATCCAGTCTCTTGGGCTTTTGGAGTTTGCATCACTCTGCTAGATGGCTAACTAATTTAATATTCAAAAGAAATAGTGAATATAGAAATTTAAACTCTTACTATATACTCTCATTACTTTAACAAATACATAAAATGGAGATCCAAAATTAGCAATACCACAAACGGGGCATAATTTACAACACAATATGCACGAATATGCTTCAAAGTTAAAAGTAACACAACAATATTTTTGATAGTAAAATGAACTATATATATAAAACCGGTTTCAAAAGTAGCACAGAATTGCTGCCTTAGTTCCAACTGTTATCAGAGCTCATTTTATTGTGGTGAACATCTTCACAACATGCGCCAAGAAAGAAGAACATGCCTCAGGATAGAAGGACAAGTTGACACTTGCAGTAGTTGCATTGCCATCATGAGAACTGGGAGATTATAAAACTAATCTTCACTTTCTATCATTCTTCACCCCACCCCATAATAAAGATTTCCTACCCAGGTACAAATAAACAGGAAGTACAATGAACATAAACAGTCTACACCCCCCCTGTTAAAATGTCAAGTCATTCAGAAACATTAACCTTCTTTTAGTTAAGCCATTCCTTTGTTGATTTGGATGTATGCTACGGGTTACTGTTGTGCTGAAAGATAAAATTCCTTTTCATTTTCAGCTTACTAGCTGATACCTGCATATTCTGCACTAAAAACAACTGGTATTTGTAGTTTTTTCATGTGCCTTTCCACCTTTATAAATGCCCCAGATCTGGCTGAAGAAAAACAGCCCTAAAGCATGATGCTGCCACCACCATGCTTCACCTTGGGTATGGTGTTCTTTGTTGATGTGATTTTTTGTGCCAAACATGTCTTTTGGAACTATGGACTTTTTATAACTTTTTGAATTGTTCTCATCAGACCATAACATGTTTTGCTGCAAGTAGTTTAGGGTGACTTAGTCAGACTTGGATGTTTTTGTGAGAAAGGGCTTCTGTATAGCCACCCTACCCCAAAGCACAGACATGTGAAGAATACAAGAGATCGTTGTCACCTGCAGAGAGTAATCATTACTTGTAAGATGAACCTGCAGCTCCTTTAATGTTGCTGTAGGTCTCCTGGCATCTTGTTCTTTTGTAAATTTTAGAGGGACGTCCTGTTCTTGGATGTCACTGTGGTGCTATATTTTCTCCACTTGGTGATGATGGTCTTCATGGTGTTCCTTGGTACATCTAATGTCTTGGAAATTCTTGTATATCCCTCTCCTGATTGTTACCTTTCAACTAGTGAGATACCATACAGGGTTTGTAAACGCTTAGAGGACCATAGCTTCATCAGTCAGATGAAACCAAGAAGGTGCACGAAAAGACTACAAAAACAACTGAACTTTTTTGGGGTTAATCAGAATAATTTAACTGATGACAGCTGTATGATAAGTAGTTTTAAAAAAGAGATTGAATGGGGTGGGAACACAGCCATATACCCAATTATAAAAGGATGTGCATACTTACGCAACTAGGTTATTATAATTTTTTTATTTTTCCAATTTTTCACTTGAGTGTTTTTCACTTAATTTTTATACGTTAAATTTCAGAAAAACGTCTGACAAGATTGATATTAGTTTCATTGTTTTGCTTCACAAAAACCTGCAATTTTAATAGGGGGGTGTAGACTTTATATCCACTGTATTCCTTAAATGAGCCATGAACTGGTACTTCACAGAGAATCCAGAACAAACAAACATCATAATGAGGTTGAGGCAGCCAATTTGTTGTATTCATGATTGCTACTCTGTGCTTTGTGAATACAACACGCTTCATAAACTCAAGGTGCATTAGCCTGTTCATGAAAACATACCGAACCTGGTAGGACCCAGGCTTAATACCTTACTGTGACATTTCTGTTCCATCTGAAGTGGTATCCGTGATGGGTAATGTAGAGTTTTAGGAAAAAGCCTTTAGCAATGTATGCATTAATAGATACAATTCAGTGACGTATATGGTCACGGATGGCAGTCCGTTGTCGTGGCCAAGAGCTGGGTGATCGCATGGACTCTGATCTTTCTTTGTTTTGTGTCCTGCTTATTGTTCTTTGTTCTGGATTTATCATTGAGTGTTTGATTGTTTATGTATCCAGTTGTTTGTGACTATGATCATTTGTTTTTGTTATGGGGGAATGTATTGATATATGGTTAACGTGGATAACTACTGTTATTGAAAGGACTCTGTTTCGTTTTTTGTTTTTTGTTTTTTTGTTTTTTCTGTTTTTGAAGCCTTGAATGGATGGACAACAGCAAATGGGGACAGATGAAGTGCTAGTAACCTCTCTGTCCCTGCATCTGAACTCTTTATGTGGCGTAAAGTCACAGGGGTTGGAAGAATTCAGCAAGAGATCTGGACGACATGGATGACGTCAAAATGTATTGATTGTGTTTATGGTATACTATTATTTTGTTTTTGGCATTTATCTGATGCTATTATGTTAAGGCTTTTATTGTGTGTACTTTTCATTTAACCTCTTTGTGTTTCGGCACAATAGCCGAAAAAGGGGGGAATGTAGAGTTTTAGGAAAAAGCCTTTAGCAATGTATGCATTAATAGATACAATTCAATGACGTATATGGTCACAGGTAACAACTGCGTATAGGCTTGTAAAATGGGATGGAGCCACACACGGAGGGAGCTATTTTTTCTTTTTCTCCATCAAAAAGATCAAAGAACAAGGCGGCTGCCAGGGTTAATGATGCAGTGACTACTAGCCCAACTAGCTAAAGGAAAACATGCACTTGAAATCATGGCTACTTACTTTAAGGTCTCAACGCAATACAATATTGATCCTAATGTTATACCTACTGACTAATAAACTTGTCTATTGGTTTTAAATGTTTGAGAGAAAATATTAGTTGTACTTGAAGTTGTAATTCACATAAAACTATTTTATTGCAGAGCCTGAGGATGTGCTGGAGGACACACAGGATACTCCCTCTGTCCTTCAGGTATGTGTCAGTTAAGTAATATTCTCATTGCATTTGAAACGTGTAATCTGCTTTTGTCTAAGTGTGTGTGTGTGTGTGTGTGTGTGTGTGTGTGTGTATTAAGGTTATTGAGCTAAACCTCCAGCTGTTGCCCACTGAACCACGTCGTGAAGCTCCAGCTGTCGTTCTGGTAACCAGACATTTCATCCATTCACGAAAGTCAATCGCTGGATTTTCCAAAGTTGTTTTTAACTGTCAGGAAAGTGACAGAGTGTTTGATGTGTTAGTATGAAGCTGCTATGATAAGAAGCACTTCTGATCTTTGGGCTCTACATTTCTCAGCCTCCGGATGCTGGTGAGCTGATCAGCGCCTGGCGAAATGTCCAGTTCCTCTCTGTGGACGTCTGCCGCTCTCACTCTGAGGTATTCTGCAGTGCTGCAGCTGAGATATAAACACATCCACTTCTTTACAAGATCTAATGTAGAGTTTTGTTTCTCTATTTCTAGGCAGTGTTGGTTAAGACCTACTTCCTCGGCATGATAAGGGGACCCGAGAGTCGTCTCTGCTGGTTTAAAACCACAGAGACAAGATACCTGAATCACGAGGTAATCACAGTCTTTATTACTCTGATGAGGAGAAGTTACATTAGTGATTATTAGATGTACCCCGCCTCTCGCCCGAAGTCTGCTGAGATTGGCTCCAGCTTGCCCCGCGACCCAGACGGATAAAGCGGTATAGATAATGGATGGATGGATGGATGGATTATTAGATGAGAACTTTTGTGAAATAGATCTTGAGTTTCAGCTAATTGTTATTTGCAGGGATTCCCTTATCATACCATCACCGAGGGCAGTTTCACTGCAATACAGGTAAGGGGAGATTATTTACTGTAGCATCGTAAAACTTTTGTTAACTGCAGTGACTGATTTTGTTCACTTTAAATTGTTTTCTTAAGAGTTCATTCGGGAGAGTCACGGAATTCATTTCCTGCAACCGCGAGAAGGCGTCTGTCAGCATGACGCTTTATGATCATCTGGTAAATTTATTACCCTTTCATGATGTGTTTATTGTAGATAGTAACTCCTGGAATTTTGTCCCTTGTACATTTATTTGTCTGAATTGTCAATATTTGTTTCTTAATTAGCAGCAAACCTTTACAAAGGTGACCTGCACCT
>JAQMYM010004660.1:0-10000 GCA_030014255.1 Parauchenoglanis ngamensis
GAAATTCTTCATGAGTCCCAGTTTTATGTGAAGAGGAGGCAAAAATATCTTTGCCGGGTCGACAAGCGATTCATGTGTCACATTTTTCTGTCCTGGAACTAACTTTTTACAGAGTGGCCAGTTCTGTCGAGAATAGTGCAACTCTTTGGCACGGCTGTCCCATTCACAGATGAAACAATAGTACTTTGTACAGCCAAGCTGCAGTCCTAGTAACAGAGCAACGACTTGAAGATCTCCACAGATATTACAATTGTACCTGGCATACTGGTCGTGCTTCAGCAACAGTTCCATATTCTCATACGTTTCTTTCATGTGTGCTGCATAGCCAACAGGTACTGAATGGTGTCAACCTTGAAACAGAAATTTTTGTACCTGTGACATCAAACACCATTCCTGCGGTCTCAAACCCAGCAGCTCGGTTTTTGCTTTTGACAGATCCAAATCTCTGACCAAATCATTCAATTCGGACTGTGTTATCAGATGTTGATCGCCTGAGGAGCACGGTTCAAAATCCGGGTCAATGTCACTGTCAGTACCCTGCATTGCAGTTTCTTCATCAGGTTCGTCTAAGGACCTATCCTCTGGTGGTTTCGGAATTGGAAGACTGTCGTCATGTGGCACGGGTCTCATTGCTGAAGGCAGATTGGGATATTCAAATGACTTCTTGTTTTTGGCAGAGAAACCAGACAAATTAGTCAAACGGAAGTAACAGTCCTTCACATGGTCTTTCTATTCTCGCCATATCATCGGAACAGCAAACGTCATCGTCTTTTGAGCGCCTCTGAGTCATCCAACGTCTCTGAGGCACAAGTGTATATTCTCCACAGGTAGCAGAATGTATCGCGGCTGTTACGACATTGACGAGACATATCACCCGACACCAAAACGACTATAACATCAAGCTTACTTACTGTTATATTGCTACAGATACTATACTTTACTATACTGATACTATATACTATACATGCACACTGACTATCTATATTAACCAAATGAGCAGGATCGGTGTATGCCACCTTTATAGCATGCTGAGACAGCATCAACCTCGTTCAGACCTGCCCAGGCATGCCCAGTATGTCAACTTCCACAGAACAGCTTCCAACCTGGCCTGATTCCATGTCTGGACATGCCCAGGCTGCACAAACCGTTGTTGATAAGTCACTTATGGGAGCGAAAATGTTTGGATACAAATATAAAAAAAAATCATGACAAAACTGAAGATTTCACTGAAACAGTACGTGATGGGTAAATTTTGATGTGCTATTCGCACCCAAAAATCTATTAGAAACACCCAGCAGTGTTCAAGAAGCAAAAACTGTTGTGCATTGTATCCAAATGGGATATAAAGACAACTAAATCTGTCAAGATCCAAGGGCACTTTCACTTTTGATCGTATATCTATTTAGTGACAAGCTAATGCATACAACGTAAAAGCAGTTTACAATTTACAGTTTTTCTCAATTGCTTAAACACATTTAACTGAACATGCCCTCATTTTCTTAAAAGTTTGAACACAGTATCATAACATCGCACTCTTCTGTTCAAATCCCAGATCACCAGATCAGTACATAGTCAACTCAGTTATTCACTCTGTTGAAGCACATTTCATTCAGATGGCACACACAAGCAAAATGATCACTGACCACAATGACCACAAGATACAACCCAGATCAATTCAGGACACAACTCCAAAAACTTGAGACTTCTAGGAACCACATATTGTATACTGATCAAGGTTTTGATTGATAGCACTAAACATACAATAATGAAAGTGTACAGGTACAGACGGTGGCCCAGAAAGGCAACGGACCTAAAAAAAAAATGAAATTAAATGTAATAAAATAAAAACGTATAAAATTCAACTTTAAAAAATAATCAACTTTAAATAGTCCATTAAAAAAGAAACAACTTTAAAATGAAGTCAACTTTAAATAAAAAGTAAATTTTAAATAAAGAGTCTATTTTAAATAAGTCAACTTAAATAAAAAAAAATGTCAAAAAGATGTCAACTTTAAAAATAATGTTGGCAGCTTTTATTTAAAGTTGACTTTTTATTTATACTTGACTTCATTGTTTTTAAAATTTTTTTCTTTAGGTACCTTGCCCTTCTGGGCCACCATAGGTACTGTCATACCCTTCTCCTTATTCCACGCTCGGTCACGCGCGCGGCGTGCTCTCCATCTCCATCACGGAAAACGCGCACTTTTTTACGGAGGATATTTACGTGCATATTTACAGAGAACACCCGGACTACACGGACTATAGCTCCCATGAGCACGTGCTCCCCAGCCTACAGGCCAAACAGAGGGAGGCAGGTGTCTTTCATTCATGGACCAATAAGCCCATTTTTAAAAGGACTGCTGAATGCGCTTCGTCTTTGCGAAGCATTTGACTAGCCTAGTGTTGTCAGCCAAGCGTACCATACCCGTGTTTTGATTACCCGTGTTTGACTCTGCCTGTGTTAAGTTTCACCTCTTTGGATTTTCTGTGACACTCTGTTTGTTGATCGCTCGACCCTTTGCTTGCATATTGGATTACTCTTCTGCCTGCCGTTTATGTACCTTTGCTCATAGTGTTTAATAAACACATTACTGCTCTTACCTCCCTGTTCCAATCCTGTGTCTGTGTCTAACCATGCCGCGACAGTGCCAGCAGCGTCAGCAGCAGCAGCCTGACATAATGCTTCGCCAATATGAAGGCACAGCAAGATCTCTGAGGATCCAGGATGGCTACATGATGATAATGCCATCCTTCTTTCTGCAGCAATGGAAAACTGTGCTGCTTGAGCTATACGATGGGGTAAGTGACACACCTACCATCTTCCTGCTCCAATGGCATTTCTTTCGGGAGAGCTTGGTGGCGCCTTCGCCCACAGACACCTCCGAAAAAGAGGCTACTGCTCCTAAGCTCCATCTAATGGCCAAAGAAGAAGCAACCACTCCAGAGTCCCCTCCGCAGGCAAGGAAACAGCCAACCGCTCCCGAGATCACTCCAGAGGCCCCGCAGAGGGAACAAACCCAAAGAAATTTTTTTTTGGGGGGGCTGAGTGCACCGGGGAGCTGTCCCAGCATACTGACCAAGACAAATTAAGTGACAAGGGCACTTTCAGAGCCCCCTCCACAAGCTAAGAATGAGGCAACCGCTTCCGAGCTCCTTCTAATGGCAAGAAAAGAGGCTTTCGCTCCTAAGCTCCCTCAAATGGCCAAAGAAGAGGCTATCACTCCTAAGCCCCCTCAAATGTCCGAAAAGGAGGTTATCACGCCCAAGTCCAAGTCTACGTCACAGTCCAGGTCTAGGTCAGAGTACAAGTCTACATCAGAGTCCAGTCCAAGTCAACATTCAAGTCCAAGCCAGAGTTCAAAACCGCATCGGGGGCAACACCTTTGTCTGAGATTTCTCCTGCACCCAAGTCTGGTTTTCCACAAGGGTCAGAAACCATTCCCATCACAGTCGCTCTCCCTGAGCCCGCTCCTGTTCCAGTCAAATTCAATCACGAGGAGCCTGTTCAATTTATGGCCACAGAGACTGTCCACTTCATGGCCACGGAGACTGTTCCAGCACTCGTCACTACTCCAGTTCAGGCTAAAGCACCTGTTCTGGCTCGAGTCGCTAAGATCCTTTCTTTAAATGTCAAAGAGACTGTAAAAGTTATGGAACCAATGCCTGTTCCACTAAGAGCACAAGTCACAGAGCTTGTTCTAGTGCGAGCACAAGTCAGAGAGCCTGTTGTTCTCTCAGTAGCAATGCCTGTTCCAGTGAAGGCACAAGTCACAGAGCTTAAACTAGTGAGAGCACAAGTTACAGAGCCAGTTCCTGTCACAGATGCCGCACAAGTAACAGAACCAGTTCCTTGCCGAGGTCACAGAGACTGTTCCCGTGCAAATATCAGCGCCTGTTCCCACGCTCACAGAGCCAGCGCAAGTTCCTGTTTGCTCACAGAGCCAGTGCAAGTTCCTGTCGCAGCTCAAGTCACAGCGCAAGTTCCTGTCGCGCTCTCCAAGCCTGCTCAAGTTCCTGTCGCGCTCTCCGAGCCTGCTCGACTCTCGGCGCATCTCTCCGAGCCTGCTCAACTCTCGGCGCATCTCTCCAAAACTGATCCTGTTTGCGGGCATTTTCCTTATTCCACGCTCAGCACGCCATGAAACCTCAGCCACATGCACAGTGTGCTCTCCATCTCCTTCGAGGAAACACGCTCTTCCACATATTTATGGAGAACACCAGGACTACACGGACTACAGCTCACACGTGCACCTGCTCCCCAGCCTACAAGCCAATCAGAGGGAAGCAGGTGTCTTTCATTCATGGACTAATCAGCCCGTGTTTAAAAGGACTGCTGAATGCACTTCGTCTTTGCGAAACATTTGACTAACCTAGTGTTGTCAGCCAAGTGTACCATACCCGTGTTTTGATTACCTGTGTTGGACTCTCCCTGTGTTTTTCACCACTCTTTGGATTTTCTGTGACACTCTGTTTGCCGATCACTCGACCCTTTGCTTGTATATTGGATTACTCTTCTGCCTGCCTTTTATGTACCTTTGCTCATTGTGTATAATAAACACATTACTGCTCTTACCTCTGTGTTCCGATCCTGGGTCTGTGTCTAACCATGCCGCGACGGCGCCAGCAGCACCAGCATCAACAGCCTGACAGGTACACCATACACAAGACCAAGTTTAATTTTTTTTTCCTAAATGCATTTCTACTCAAATGATGCAATTACAATATTTAATTCAATTTATTTGTATAGCGCTTTTAACAACAGACATTGCCACATAGCAGATTCACAGAAGTATATTAATTCTGAATATAAACTTATGAATCTATACATTTATCTATATATATCCCTAATGAGCAAACCTGTGGTGACGGTGATGGCGGCAAGGAAAAACTTTTGCCAGAATCGTTTGCCGGGAGTTCTTTCTGATGTTGGCATTTATGCTATAAGTGTTTTCTCTGTTTTTTCATCAGTAATTATGTGGTGTTATTTTATTTTTTGCAGTGTTTTTTACTTTTTTCCTTCTATGATTTCTGTTTTCTTCTTTCTCTTTGGAGAATGCGTTTTTTCTCTTTTTTCTCCCTGTTTAAAGGCTGCCAGCGGAGGCCATTCCCAGCTTATCTGCTGAAAATATTATCAACAAAACTTTAACTAAGGTACGTTAAACATTTACCATGGCAAACATTCAGCTTGTTCAGTGTGTGGAGTGCAGGAAGTTTAGTCATTCTTCCTCTGTCATTAGTAATAGTTTTACTTGTGGTAAGTGCTTATTAGTTAGCTCACTGACGGAGAAGATTGCAGCATTAGAGGTGCGCATCCAGTCTCTAGAGAGGGTTAGTGAGGGTGAGAGCAGTGTAGTGTCTGTAGGGGAAAGTCTGGATGCTTCAGGCGGAGCTAGTAATCCCCCAGCTCTGGCATTAGAGCCCTCACAGCTGGGCGAATGGGTGCTAAGGCTCGCCCATGGGAGCACCACTTCTCTCCATGTCACGTGTCTAACAGGTTTGCTCTCCTCAGTGAAGTGCCCGCTTAGAAACCTGAAAGTGCTCTGGTTATAGGAGACTCCATCCTAAGGCACGTGAAATTAGCTAGCCCTTTAGGGGCACCAGCAGCTATAATTAGGTGTATACCAGAAGCCAGGGCGCCGGACATAGCAAGCAATCTTAGGGTCCTAGACAAGCACAGGTTTTCTAAGCTAGTTAATCATGTAGGAGCTAAAGATATACGCCTTCGTCAGTCAGAGGTTACTAAGTGTAATTTTGTAGAGGTGTTTAAATTAGCGAAGGTGATGTCTGATGCAGTAGTTTGCTCTGGCCCCATCCCAATGTGGCGTGGCGATGTAGCTTACAGCAGGTTATGGTCGCTGAACTGCTGGTTGTCAAGGTGGTGCTCCAAAAACAGTGTGGTCTTTATAGATAATTGGAGTAGTTTTGAGGGCAAGCCTGGCCTGTTATCCATCCCACATGGGAAGGTGCTTCTCTCATTTCTTGTAACATAGCTCATAGTCTCATGACAGGCCTAGTTAATCTGTGACAATCCAGAGCCAATTTCAGGGAGCAGACAAACAGGCTAAACCGACCTTCTGCTAGCTGTCACTCAGATTCCACCATATTGAGACTGTATCTGTTCCCTGAGTTAAACAAAAATGTAGAAATGCTCAGAAAGGTTATTATAATAACCTAATTAAAATAAATCTGGTTTATACTGAATGTACAGCCAGCACCTTTGATCTAAAGCTAGGACTGTTAAATATTATATCTCTTACATCTTAAGCACTTATTGTTAATGAAATTATTACTGATCAGCAGTTTAATGTATTGTGTTTAACAGAAACATGGATCAAACCAAATGAGTATGTAGCATTAATCGAAGCTAGTCTACCTGGCTATAATTATATACACCAGACTTGTCTAACTGGCTGAGGATGAGGCGTTGCAGTTGTTTATGATGATAAACTAGGCATCACGCAAAAGCCTGGACATAAATATAATCCCTTTCAGATTCTTTATACTAACATAACATATGTAGCCACTAAAAATAAATCTGTCCTGTCGTTTACACTAATTATTATTTACAGACCCCCAGGGCCATATTCTGAATTCCTGTGCAAATTTGCAGAATTCATCTCAAACCTAGTTGTCTCCTTAGATAAAGCACTGATTGTTGGAGACTTTAATATTCATTTCAATAACCCAGAAGATCCTCTGAGGACAGTGTTCGTGTCCATTCTAGACTCAGTATGAGTTAATTGTCATGAACCGCTCCTCACCATATGCATAGTCCGCAGTGAAATCTCGGCCACGCGCACGGTGCGCTCCTCATCTCCGTCGTAAAGACGTGCACTTCCACGTGTTGACGGAGAACTAACGGACTACAGATCCCATGAGCACCTTCTCCCAGCCATTAGGCTAATCAGCAGAGACAGGTGCATCTCATCAATGAACTGATTACACCGTGTTTAAAAGGACTGCCTTACATGGTTCCAGTTTGCGAAGCATTGAACTTACCCCCGTGTAGTCTGCCGAGTGTTTGTACTTGTGTTTGCTTTATTGTGTATTGAACTCTAATTTCTGTGTTTTGACTACTGCTCTTTTGGATCATCTGTGTTGCTCTGTTTGCTTATTGACTGACCCATTTCCGCATTGTGGATTATTCTGTTTGCCTGCCGTCATGTACCTCTGCCAGTGCGTATTTAATAAATACGTTTATTTTTACGGATGTTGTCTATCTGCACTTGTGTACGACCTAACCACTACAACGTGACAGAATGCTTTGCTGTGATTGGGACACAGCAGGATGAGCGGAGGACATTCGCTCTAGGGACTAGGGATAGACAGTCCTGCACCTTTTGATGGTGTGGAATTTTCCCCTGACAGCTTCCTGCTACAATGCTATTCATTTTTTGGGGACTTGTTATGACCTAAATCTGCTGACCACATACAGGTTAGGTGTATGGTTCATTAGCTCACGTGCCCAGCACTATGGTGGGCTAGATATCTCCTCACCACAGAGCATCCCTGTATGCAGAACCCCATTAGCTTCAGGGCCATGTTAAAGTGCATCTACATGGAGATTAAGAAGGAGGCTACCACTCCAGAGCCCCCTCCAGTGGCCAAAAGTGAGGCAACTGCTCCAGATCCCCCTCCAGTGGCCAAAAGTGAGGCTACTGCTCCAGAGTCCCTTCCAGAGGCAAGAAAGGAGTCAACTGCTCCAGAGCCCCCTCCAGTGGCCGAAAGTGAGGCAACCTCTCCAGAGCCCCCTCCAGTGGCTGAATGTGAGGCAACCACTCCAGAGCCCCCTCTAGTGGCCAAAAAGGGAGGCAACTGCTCCTGAGCCCCCTCCAGTGGCCAAAGAAGAGGCTACCTCTCCAAAGACAAAGCCAGAGTCTGGTTCCAAGTCTGCACCAGAGTCCAGTTCCAAGTCTGTGCCAGAGTCTGGTTCCAAGTCTGTGCCAGAGTTCAAGTTCAAGTCCATGCCAGAGTCTAAGTCCAAGTCCACGATAGAATCCAAAACAGCGCCTGGGGCAAAACTTTCACCTGGGTCTGTGACAATAATTCTGCCTGAACCCGAGACTGGATCACCACAAGGGTCAGAAGCAGCTCCAGTCAGTTTCTCTCCCGGAGCCCGCTCCTTTTCCAGCCAAGGTCGCTCTCACAGAGCCCGCTCCTATTCCTGTTCTCTCTTCACCAGAACATTTGACAAGCACTACGTCTTTATCCAAGCCTGGATTACCATAAGGGTCTGAAGCAACTCCAGTCACAGTGTCTCTCCCAGAGCCCGCTCCTGTTCCAGCCAAAGTGGAGGGTTGCCCCACCCTCTCATGAAGGGTTCCACAGTCTGAAACTATCTCGGATCATTATCTCCTCTCTTTTAAAATGTGTCTTAGATATAATATATGCACTTTGCCATGCTATCATGACAAATGAACATTCACATCAGCTACTGCACAGACATTTATCAATGATTTCCCTGAACTATCAACTTTAATTGCATCACCATTGGACTCCACAGAACTTGATCAGGCAACTAAATGCTTAGAGTTGACTTTTTGCTATACACTAGATAATGTAGCCCCACTTAAAAGGAAAATAATTAGAGAGAAAAAATTAGCACCCTGGTATTATGTTGACACACGCTCCTTAAAACAGACCACTCACAAATTAGAACATAAATGGCGTCAAACTAAATTAGTAGTATTCAAATTAGAATGGAAGGAGAGCCTCCTGAGCTATAATAAAGCCATTAGTGCTGCTCAATCAATGTATTTCTCCAATCTAATAGAAGACAACAAAAATAATCCTAGATTCTTATTTAATACTGTAGGAAAATTAAGTAGGAATAAGACCACCACAGAAACATCCTACTATCAACATGCAGTAGCAATGACTTCATGACTTCTTTCAATGACAAGATTGGCAATGTCAGTCTCTCAGTCAGGAAGTCCAGGATCCAGTTGCAGAGAGAGGTGTTCAGTCCCAGCAGGCTCAGCTTCCCAATCAGGTGCTGAGGAATGATTGTGTTGAATGCTGAACTGAGGTATATGAACAGCATTCGTACATAGGTGTCCTTATTGTCCAGATGTGTGAGGGCCAGATGTAGGATGGTGGCAATGGCATCATCTGTGGACCGGTTTGGGCGATAGGCGAACTGCAGTGGTTCCAGTGAGAGAGGCAGCAGGGTCTTGATGTGCCTCATGACGAGCCTCTCGAAGCACTTCAATAGTCATTGAGGCAGGACACTGAAGACTTCTTTGGCACAGGAACGATGGTCCTGGCTTTGAAGCACTTCGGGACGACGTGCTCCTCACATTAGTTGTGGGGAGCAGAAGCACTTGGTTCCCAGGGGAATGCTGTGGCCCAGCAGTATGTCTCTGTGTTACCTTATGGGTTGTCTCATGACCTGTATGTAGGTCTGTATATTCATGGTCTGTATTCATGGTCTGTTTCCTAGGCAAGCCTAGGATATACTCATCTTAAGGTGTTTCTTGCTTGAGTTTGTATCTATTCCTAGTTTTAAATGCTGTACCATGGAATGAAGGTGCATACTTATGGAACTATTGCTCATCCATGGTTTCAGGTTGAGTAAAGTCCTTATCTGTTTTTCAATCATGACATCATCAACACATTTGCTAATGAAACCACTGATTTCAGATACATATTCCTGAAAATCGATCTAAGAGCACTGAGCAGCTCCTTCTCTCCAAAGATCTTGGTCAGTCAATTCAAAACAGTCCTGGATTATTGTTTCAGCTCTCTCAAATCAAACCTTCACAGCTTTCACTGAAGACTTCTCTCATTTGAGGAACTGAACAGGGAGATGTGTCCAAGGGAATTGTCCAAGGTGGAGATGGGAGATTGCTTTGTAGGCTGTGAGAATGTTCCTGTTAACAAGGTGTAGAATGGAACAGTCCATTTGACAATATTTGAGGAGGACCGATGAAAGATTTAATTGATTAAATCAGGAGTGGGGAAACCAATCCATGGAGGGATTGTGTGGATGCAGTTTTGT
>JAQMYM010004661.1:0-12581 GCA_030014255.1 Parauchenoglanis ngamensis
TCTACCAGCTGAATGTAGTTTGGGGCTCTGTAATTGCCCAGAAAATTGTCAACAACGTCTTTGAAGGCTTTCCAGGCTATTGTTTCCGGCCCAACTAACAGATCTTCAAACCACTTGTCACTCATAACATGTCTGATCTGGGGACCAACAAAAATGCCCTCTTTGATCTTGGTGTCAGTTATTCTTGGGAACATCTGTCTTAAATAATGAAAACTTTCAACTTCCTTGTTCAGTGCTTTCACGAAATTCTTCATGAGTCCAAGTTTTATGTGAAGAGGAGGCAAAAATATCTTTGCCGGGTCGACAAGCGACTCATGTGCCACATTTTTCTGCTGGAACTAACTTTTTACAGAGTGGCCAGTTCTGTCGAGGAGTGTAGACTCTCCTGTCTGGAGAGTAGTGCGAGTCTTTAGCACTAGACATATCGCCTGACACCTAAATGTCTATAGCATCAAGCTTACTTAATGTTATATTGCTACAGATACTATACTTTACTGTACTGATACTATACATACACACTGACTATCTATATTAACCAAATGCGCAGGATCTGTGTATGCAAGCCACCTTTAGAGCATGTTGAGACAGCGTCAAGCTTGTTCAGACCTGCCCAGGCATGCCCAACATGTCAACTTCCACAGGACAGCTTCCAACCTGGCCTGATTCCATGCCTGGACATGCCCAGGATGCACAAACCGTTGTTGATAAGTCACTTACGGGATCAAAAATGTTTGGATACAAATATAAGAAAAAATCATGACCAAACTGAAGATTTCTCTGAAACAGTACATGATAGGTAAATTTTCATATGCTATTCGTGATCAGCACCCAAAGATCTATAAGAAATACCCAACAGTGTTCAAGAAGCAAAAGCTTTGTTGTGCAGTGTAATTACTGCATTGATGATTGTTTCAGCTGGCCACAAGTTATTTACTAACTGATGTTAGTAAATTTATTTATTCCTAACTGATGCAGTGAGTAGCTTCTCATTTTTTAAACAACCATGTAGGAAGACACATCCTGTGATAGTGGAAAAGATGTTAATCTGTTTCAGAAGGGTCAAATTATTGGAATGCATCAATCAAAGAAAACATCTAAGGAGATTGCTGAAACTACTAAAATTGTGTTAAGAACTGTCCAACACATTATTAAAAACTGGAAGGATAGTGGAGAACCATCATCTTCACAGAAGAAATGTGGTCAGAAAAAAATCTTGAATGATCATGATCAGTGATCACTGAAACGTTTCTTGAAATCAAATCGTAAAAAATCACCAGCTGAACTCACAGCTATTTTCAACAGTGACAGTATGAGCATTTCCACATGCACAATGCAAAGGGAACTGAAGGGATTGGGACTAAACAGCTGTGTAGCCTTAAGAAAACAACTGATCAGTGAGGCTATTCAGAAAAAAGGCTTCAATTTGCTAGGGAGCATAAAGATTGGACTCTGGAGCAATGGAAGCAGGTCATGTGGTCTGATGAGTCCAGATTTACCCTGTTCCAGAGTGATGGGTGCATCAGGGTAGGAAGAGAGGCACATGAAGTGATGCAGCTATCATGCCTAGTCTCCATTGTGCAAGCCTGTGGATGCAGTGCTATGATCTGGGGTTGCTTCAGTTGGTCAGGTCTAGGTTCAGCAACATTATGTGCCCAAAGAATGAGGTCAGCTGACTACTTGAATATACTGAATGAACAGTGAATTTCTTCTTACCTAATGGCATGGCCATCTTCCAAGATGACAATGGTAGGAATCATTGGGCTCAAATTTTAAAAGAGTGGTTCAGGGAGCATGAGACATCATTTTCACACATGGATTGGCCACCAAAGAGTCCAGACCTTAACTCTATTGAGAATCTATGAGAATTTGCACAGCAGTCCGACTGTCCCATCATCTCTACAAGATCTTGGCAAAAAATTAATGCAACTCTGGATGGAAATAAATGTGGTGCCATTTATTGCAGAAGCTCACCGAAACGATGCCACAGCAAATGTGTGCTGTAATCAAAGCTAAAGGCATTCCAATGAAATATTAGTGTGTGTGACTTTTTTTTTTGGACAGGCAGTGTATTTCCAAAATGGACCCAAACATTCAAAATTGGAACTGTGATGGAGAATAGGGAAGACTTCCCAGAAAATTTGAAAGGTGGAAAGGCATGTGGCAAAAGAGCTGAGAGGAGTAGTATGAGATGGGATAGAGAAGGGTAACAAGGTGGTCACAATATTGACTGCTATAGACAAAGCACACAAATTTGGTATAGTTTCAAGCAACATGAAATTGTGTGTATAAATAAGTGGGTCAAATTGGATGTGAGACAACCAAAGAGTATCTATAGTTACAATATTTACTTGAATGGTGTAGATAGATCTGACCAACTGCTCAGCAAAAACTATTGCTTAGAAAAATGCATACGCCAGAGAAAAATACTGTTTTTTCATCTGATTGATATCGTGGTTGTAAACAGTTACATCTTTTTCCAGTTGTACAGAAAGGAGAATGAGGATGTTGAGGGACTTTTGCTTTTGCTTCCCCCATGTGTCGCCACCCGTTTACCCAGTGAGGAGAGGAGATATCTTGCACCTTTATTTCACTGAGCACCAGAACACTCCCCTCCCATTGATCGTTGAGTTAATCCCCATGTTTATTTTCCCTTTGTTTGTTTCTTTATTTAATTAATAAAACGTTCACCATGTTTTGCAACCACTTCCTGTCTCCGGTGTGGTTTGTGGTCTCCGAATCCTACAGTGGTGGAGAATGCGGGCAGACGACGAGACCCAAATGCCACCAACGGTGCACGTGGACCCTGTAGTGTGGCGGCTTCTCGGGTCTAGCTTGGCGCAAATCCGAGTGAATCAAGAGCTGGTACATGGGCTACCAGAGTGATGGCTCAGGAGTTATCAGCTTTACTGGCGCATCCAGCTTAAACGGCTGCTCTTCCCTCCCCTGCCCAGGACATGCTCCGACTGTTGACAAAGATGATGGGAGATGACGATGTAGAGGCATTTCTGGTCATCTTCGAATGAACTGCCCAGTGCGAGGGTTGGCCTTGCACTAAGTGGCTGCAGCTTCTTGCTCCGCTCCTCACTGGTGAGGCCCAGTGTGCTTACCACGCCCTCTCAGCGGAGGAAGCCGGTCACCCCCCATCCCCATGGAAGGGTTTTGGTAATGTGTGTCCATGGAATGTGCGTGAGGTGCCGGCCGTGGAGGTTCGTCTTGGGCACCGGAGAGGTGAGTGGCCTGTTATTGCTGGACTGATCCCTGGTCTGCTGCTCGCTCTTCTTGAAAGTCAAGACTGGCCCAGACTCCAGGGGGTGCTGCAGCAAGAGGAGGAGATGAGGGAAAAGCCCCGAGCGAGGAGGAGACGACCCGCCCGCTGCCAATCCACAGCAGTGCCTGTAGCCACCCTCCAGGTGGAAGACAAGGGCGTGGCCACTGAGGCTGACCCTGAAGGTGAGTATGTCAAACTAACCCTCTCTTCTGTGTGAGTCAGCAGATAGCCCGAGACCATAGCTTTGGGAAGGAGCAGAGGGCAGACGAGTCAGGTGCTAAAGATCGATGACGAAGAACAGCACCCCGGAGGCCAGCTCCCCACCACATACTTCCTGGTATGAGGCGGACTCCGCTACTATCACTGAAGAAGGCGTGGTAAACCTACGGACCTCCTGGTGGTGCCTAGATCTAAAACTGCAGCCATCTTGCACCTGGCTCACACCCAACCGCTGGGAGGCCATTTGGGAGTGCAAACCACCCTGGAGAATATCCGTGATCACTCCATTGGCCTGGGATGGTTTTAGAGGTGCAAAGATTCTGCCAAGCCTGTGACGAGTGTCAGAAAACAGCCCCCATAAGCTGGCGTCTTCACCTCTCATCCCCCTCCCCATCATTGAGGTCCCATTTGAGCGAGTGGGTATGGATCTTGTAGGGCCACTGCCTAAGTCAGCCCGAGGCCATGAGTACATACTAGTGCTGGTGGACTACGCCACACGCTACCCGGAGGCGATTCCCCTGCATAAGGCCACGTCCCAGAACATCACGAGAGCGTTTGTTCAGTTGGGTCAGGATCCCTAAGGACATCCTAACTGACCAAGGCACCCCCTTCATCTCCCACCTCATGAAAGACCTCTTTGGCTGTTGCAGATACACCGCCTGCAGACATCCGTGTACCATCTTAAGACCAATAGCTTGGTGGAACGCTTCAACCAACCCCTGAAGCGCATGCTCTGCCAAGTCGTCGAAGCTGAAGGACATAACTGGGACCTGCTCCTTCCCTACATGTTGTTTGCCATTCAGGAACCACCACAGGCCTTAACAGGGTTCACCCTGTTTGAGCTTCTGTCCAGACAGTGGCCCCGGGGACTCCAGGATGTTGCCAAGGAGGTGTGGTTAGTACAGCCGTCAGTATTGAGTTCTCCCCTTTGGGCTGCATGGACCTCCAGCCACCTTCCAGCGGCTTATGGACGTCATGCTACAAGCCCACTGGAGCTTCATGGCAGCCTACCTGGATGATGTCGTCATCCACTTGTCCACTTGGGAAGACCACCTATACCACCTTTGCCAGGTCCTTGCTGAGCTGCGGAGGGCTGGGCTCACAAAGTGTCATCTGGGGCTGACAGAAGCACGCTACCTAGGCTACAGCATTGGCTGCATGAAAACAGGTACGTGAGTTCTCGGGGCTGGCAGAATACTATCGTCGTTTTGACTTCGCCTCTCTAGCTTCCCCCCTCACAGATCTCACCAGGAATGGAGAACCAGAGCTGGTATGCTGGACAACAGCTGCAGAGAAGGCGTTCCGTGACCTGAAAACAGCATTGACCTGCTCCCCTGTGCTACAAAACCTGGACTTCAACCGCCCCTTCCTGGTGCAGACTGACACCTCCGAGACAGGACTGGGGGCCATATTGACCCAGGAATTCTACAGCGAGGAGCATCTGATTCTGTACATCAGCTGGAAGCTGAACCCCACCAAGCAGCGCTATGCTGCCATCGAAAGAGAAGCCCTCGCCATAAAGTGGGCCATGGAAGAGCTCCGTTATTATCTCACCAGAAGAACATTTACACTAATCACTGATCATGCACCCCTGCGGTGCCTCTCTAAAAATAATAACACTAACAGTAAGATAACATGATGGTTTTTGTCACTCCAGTGCTTCTCTTTCAGGGTGCTGCCCAGGGCAAAGCAAGGCAACGCTGATGCCCTCTCCCATGAACACGACGATGGCTCGGAGCTGGGGGGGGACTGTGGCGTTTCTGGCTATGCAGATCCACGCTTTAACAAAGGTAAGCGCTCCTCCCCATCGGGAATCCCCGGCAGTGACATTGGCTGGGAACACCGACAACCCCGAGACCACGTCACAAGAGTAAAAGCGGAGCTGCTTAACCTGCCACGGCTGGAGAGAGATGATTACACTCTCTCCAGCACATGGTGGTGGACTGTAAAAAGAAGACAGCGACACACGAAGTTGAGTGCTATTTTCTGGACTTAAAACTGCTAAAGCTGTCATTGTTTTGCTCTCAGCATTTGTGCAGATTCTCCCTGATGTGGCATTGGATTTAGTGGCTGGCCGGCCAAGGGACTTTCGCTTTCGCGTCCCCTGTGTGTCACCACCTGTTTCACTAGCGAGGAGAGGAGATTTCTTGCACCTTTATTTCACGGGAACACCCCCCCTTTGATCGTTGAGTTAATCGCCATGTTTATTTTCACTTTGTTGGTCTCTTTATTTAATTAATAAAAAGTTTACCGTGTTTTGCACCCACTTCCTGTCTCTGGCATAGTCTGTGGTCTCCAAATCTGAGTGCTCACTCGCTACACTGTCTATCTATCTATCTATCTATCTATCTATATCTATATCTATCTATATATATCCCTAATCAGCAAGCCTGTGGTGAAGGTGGCAAGGAAAAACTTCCTGAAATGACAAAAGGAAGAAACCTTGAGAGGAACTAGACTCAAAATGGAACCCATCCTCATCTGGGTCATACTGGATAGTACGAATACAATTAACACTGTTACGTGCTGAGACACGTAAGGTGCTTGTTTGTTTGTTTGTTTCCCTCCTTTCCTCGTTTTTTTCGTTATGACTTGTCTCAGCCTTCAGATGTCCCGCCTCCCAGCGTCGATGATTGGCTGGTTGCCAGAATTGCCGCCTATTGGACGATCGCTCCGGATGTCCCGCCTCCCAACTTCGGTGATTGGTCGTTCGTCAGCGCCGTCGGCCATTGGACGATCGCTCCGGATGTCCTGCCTTCGGGCCTTTTAAAGGCCGTAACCCCGCGATGTTCATGAAGGGAGTTTTGAGACGTGGTTGGTTTGTATTGTCGAGAATTGGCAGTATTTGTTGGAGAGTTAGTTGTTGAGGTTCTGTTTACAGACAAGTGTATATGGTTTGTATATGTATATATCAGGGTGGTTAGTTTAGTGTCGCTTTCTTTTCCTACAAGTCATCTCTGTTGTATAGATTTTCTTTCAGCTGTTTGTATATATTATCATTTTTGAATCTGTTAATATTGCATACATCTACATTGTGCACCCACGTAGGAAACTGAATTTATATAGACACACTAGGTTAGAGGCACACACCGCCCTGTGCAGGTTTTGTTTTGTATATAGATAGTGTAGTTAGTGAGAATTTGTTTTGGTTTAGTTTGGGTCTCACTAGCTAGGAAGCACAAAATCTTAGACAGGGTAGGGATGTTTTTGTTTTGCTTAGTTCATTTGTTTGGTGTTGCCATTTGAAGCCAACCTGTTTGTTTTGTAGATATTTTTTTTGTTGTATATACTTTGTATATATAAAGTTTATATATATATATATATATATATATATATATACACACACACATTTCACTTGTCTGTGGTGGTCTTCACTATTTGGTTTTGTGTTTGGTTGCGCACCATTTCCATATTTTCACACATTTAAAAGTACCCACATACCTCAAGACATAACACGTGCCGGGTTTAGCTGCCCCGCCTCTGTTGGTGTGACGCCTCTACGGGAATTCCAGCATTCCCACACGGCGTCATCGCCGGGGATTCAGGACGGGGAGGAGCGCTTGCCTATGCGGAAGTGCAGGGCGACATAGCCACAAACACCCCCCCCCCTAAGCTTTGAGCTGTTGTCTTACTGATGTCATACAAAACCTGTTTTGGCGGAGTCCTTCTGCACCAGGAAAGGGCGGTCAAAGTCTGAATTTCTCAGGACAGGGGAGCTGGTGAGCGTGGCTTTGAGGTCCTTGAAGGCTTTTTCCGCTGTGGGTGTCCATTGAACCGCCTCTGGTTTCCCCTGCCTGGTGAGATCTGAAAGAGGGGAAGCTAAAGAAGTCAGCCACAAAGTGTCGATAATACCCCGCCAGCCCTGTACCTGTACAAACAGTACCTGATTTTTGGTCCGGGGCCTCAGGTAGTTCCTTACTACCTTCTTTTCCTGTGGTTTCAGCAGGCCCCGGCTGATGCTGTACCCCAGGTAGTGCGCTTCTGTGAGCCCCAGGTGGCACTTTTTTGGGTTCACCGTGAGCCCAGCCTGCCGCAGCTCTTCGAGGACCCAGCAGAGATGGTACAGGTGATCTTCCCCAGTGGACGAGTGGATGATGACATCGTCCAAGTACGCCGCAGCAAAGTGCTGGTGAGGTCATAGTATTATGTCCATTAGTCTCTGGAACGTGGAGCTCCGTGCAGCCCAAAGGGCAGAACCCAGTACTGCCAGTGGCCACTGGCGGTGCTGAAGGGGGTTTTTGCCCTCGACATGGGGGAAAGAGGAACCTGCCAGTTGCCCTTCATCAGGTCGAGAGTGGAAATGATGCGGGCTCTCCCTAGGCACTCCACCAGCTCGTCCACTCACCGTATGGGGTAACCGTCGAACTCCGAGACCTATGGAAGTCATTTCATAGACAGAGGCTTCTGTCGGGCTTGGGCACGACGACGATGGGGCTGGAGGACTCTTTGGATAGCTTTGCATTGGGCCTCCAGCATGCGGTAGGGTCGCTGCCTGACGACTACTCCGGGTGGCGTTCGGATGTCATGTTGGATGATGTTGGTCTGCCAGGGCTCTGCTGAGAACACGTCCTTAAATTGGTCTTCCAGTTCCTGCCTCTGGGATGGTAGGGTCCATTCTCCACCATCTCCCGGGTGCCTGAAACACAAAACAGACTGGTTTCCGCAGCAACTATCAGCTCCCACCAGCTCTTCAGCAAATTAATATGGTAAATTTTTTGGGCACGCTTACCTGGCTGTTGCAGGCAATAGTTAACTGGGCCCACTCACTCCACTACAGTGTCAGGGCCCCACCAGTGTGCCAGGAACTTGAACACGGCATTGGGGACTAGGAGCATTTGGTCACCAGGCTTGAATTAGCGTGGTTGTACTCCCCTGTTGTACAAGCGCTGCTGCTCCCTCTGGGCTTTTGCCATAGGCTCCCTGATGATGGGCCTGACCTTCCAGATTTTATCCTGCGTTTTCTTGGTGTAATCGATCAGGGAGCAGTAGGGAGAAGTTTGGGCCTCCCATGCCTCCTGGGCAACATCCAGGAGCACCCGGGGCTGCCGCGCAAACAGGAGCTCAAAAAAGGTGAAGCCCATTGAGGCCTGAGGTGTTTCATAGACAGCATGTAGGGGAGGAGCAGGTCCCAGTTACGTCCCTCAGCATCAATGACGCGGCGGAGCATGCAGTTCAGGGTATGATTGAAGCGTCCCACCAGGCCATCGGTTTGAGGATGGTAAATGGATGTCCACAGGTGTTCAATCTGCAACAGCCGGCAGAGGTCTTTCATCAGCCGGGAGACGAAGGGGGTGCCCTGATCCATGATATCTTTCGGGAAACCGACGTGGCTGAAGAGAAGGACAAGCTCTCTCACGATGTTAGGGAATGTAGCCTTTCGCAAGGGGATAACCTCAGGGTTGCGAGTCGCATAGTCTATGATCACTAGCGGCCCTACCAGATCCATGCCCACCCATTCGAATGGGACTTTGATGATCGGAAGGGGAATGAGGGGTGCAGGTGCTGGTTTATGGGGTTTATGGGGGATGTGCGCTGACACTCAGCTCAGGCCTGGCAGAACTTCTGCACCTTTACAACCATTCCTGGCCAGTGAAAGTGATCCCGGATCCTCTTGAGGGTGTTGTGTGCACCAGATAGCCTCCCAATGGATGAGCATGCGCTGCTGGCAGTGGTAGTAGAGTAGGCCATTAAGAACATGGAAGTATGTGGCGGGGAGCCGACATCTGGGGTGCAACTTTTTGCCGTCACCTTTTTGCACCTGGCTCCAGCAGTTCTTTAGCTGTCTTTTGAAAGCCTTCTGCTCTCTCGCGAAACTGCTATCCTTCACCACCTGCTGGCTCATACACAAGAAAGGATTAGTTTAGGGGGCACACTCACCTTCAGAGCATGCCTCGGCAGCCATGACCTCATCCTCTGCTTGGAGGGTGGCTGCAGGTACTGCTGGGGTTCGGCAATGGGTGGTCCTCCTTCTCCTGGGGTAGGCGGCCATCCTCTCTGACTCCTCTCCTCGTAGAGCGTCCTGGAGGCCGGGTCAGTCTTGACCTATAAGGAGAGGAACTGGAAGACCAGGGTTTAGTCCGGCTGTGACAGGCCACTCACCTCTCTGATGCACTAGGTGAACCTCCACGGCCAGCACCTCACGCATGTCCCCATGGACACATGTTACCAAGACCTTTCCACAGGACGGGGGGGCCAGCAGTGCTGAAGGTCACACTAGGGTGATGCTGCTCCCAGTGTCGAGCAGGGCAGTTACAGGGCGTCCCTCTAGGAGGATGGGCACGGAGGGAGTAGCGGGTAAGGGGTCATGATGGACAGAGCAGGTGTTATGTCTAAAGGTATTTGGGTAACCTTTAAAAATGTATAAAATGGAAAAGGTGCGCAACCAAACACTAAGCAGAACAGTGAAGACAGCTACAGTCAATGAAATGGACAGTTACAAACTTTATATACAAAACTAAAGTCAACAAATTATTTATAAAGAACAGACAGGTTGGATCAAATAGACAACACCAAAGAAAAGGAACTGAGTAAAACATAACGTCCCTACCCTATCTCAGTTATAGATCTTGCTAACTAATTGTACCCAAAATAAACCAAAACAAGTCCTCTCTGTCTACTCTATCTAACTACAATACAAAACATACAAAGGGTGGTGTCTGACTCTACCCTAGTGTGTCTATACAGTCTCATCACCTCCGTGGTGCACTATGCAAATGTGTGATAGTCAAATGTTTTTGAAATGGTATGAGTATATACAAAAAAGGTGAAGGAGATCAATACAACAGGAATATTCAGAATGAAACGGAATGAATCTAACCTGACTCAACCTGCTCTATATATATATATATATATATATAGATAGATAGATAGATAGATAGATAGATAGATATAGATTTATACAGACATATATAGATATATACATAAACACACACCTGACTATACAGGTCCAACTGAGTACCTCAGTAATAAGTACTCCAAAGGCACTAAGCACAAAGATTTAACGTACAAAGTAACGGACCTCAAGCAAATCAACCATACGCCACAAACAACCCTTCCTCGTAAGCGCCGTGAGGTTGCGGTTGCGGTCCAATGGCCAGCGGCGCTGATGACCGGCCAATCATCGAGGGCAGGAGGCAGGACCACTGGAGCGATCATCCAAGGGCCGACGGCTCTGACGACCTTCCAATCGTCGAAGGCAGGAGGCGGGACCACCGGAGGCTGAGATGGGTAGGGATGGGAAAAGCGAGGAAGGAAGAGAAAAACAATCAAAACAAACCAACAAGCACCTTACATTTCTCAGCACATAACAGCAGGCTGTGTGCCAAGCTTTGGGACCCGCCACTCTCTCCGGCTCCGTCGGCATGGGGACGTCCGGCTGACGTTTACTGACTGTAGGTGGCGCCGTCGGCTGAGGTGGAAGCCTGTAGGGTTTTGGAGAAGGAGGTGTGCTTTTTTGTTCTATCTTGAATTTCTTCTCTACTGGTAAGGTAGGATTCTGACTTTTGTGTACTATCTACTTGACTCAGTTGGACCTGGATTCTTGTCACTAGTATTTGCTGTTTCTATGGTGTTATTTGGATTTAGAAGTGTCTGCAGGTTCTACGCTCATTAGTTTTCTCAGGTGTCTAATCAACAGTAGTTTTGGTCTCCCTTAAGGTGTGAATTGGGGCAGGGCTCACTAACATATATTGGTGTATCGTCTACATTAGTTAACACATTCTACAAAGAACTCACTGATTTAACTCCTGACATGTGCCTCAAAACCATCTCTGTTCTCACATCTCTTAGACCCAGAAGATCTCATCCACCATCCAGAGGCTGAACCACTGGTAACCTTATCTATCCTCCTCTGTTTTCCCAGTCTCAAACAGGGGTGATAGGTGGGCTCTGGAACTGCCAGTCTGCTGTAAAGAAAGCTGATTTCCTCTCAGCCCTAGCTTCCCATCACTCTCTTGACATTCTGGCACTGAGACTTGGACATCGCCACAGAACTCAGCCACACCAGCAGCTCTTTCCTCTTTTTATGCTTTCTCACATACTCCACGAGAAACTGGAAGGGGTGGTGGTACAAGGTCTGCTGCTGTCTAGAAGTTGGTCCTTTACACCTCTCTCTCTGTCTCATCTCAACATCACATCCTTTGAGTTCCATGCTGTTGTAATTTCCTCTCCAATCAACCTTCTCATTGTTGTCATCTACCACCCCCCTGGACCCCTAGGAAACTTTATTGAAGAAATGGACATTCTCCTCATTCTTTTCCCTACTGAGAAAACCCCTCTCACTCTCCTTGGAGAATTCAACCTCCCCATTGACAAGCTCCAGTCCTCTTGCCTCCTCCCTCTTCTCTATTCCTTCTCTATGATTTTCAACAACTGCTCTCCCACACACAAAGGAGGACATGCCTGGACCTGCACCAGACATCACTGCTACCCCACTTCACATCTCTGATCATCATTTAATATCATTTACCATCACCCTACCTGCCCTTCCAAAAATCAGCTGTCAACACTTCTCTCCCACTCGGAAAAGAGCCAGGGTTATTCCCATCTTGAAGAAACCCACTTTGGATCCCTTAGACATCAGCATCTACTGAATAGTATTACTTCTCTCTTTTCTTTCTAAAATCCTTGAATGCACAGTCTGCAATCAACTGTCTCTCTATCTCTCAGAGAACAACCTACAGGATCCTAATTCCACAGAGACAGCCCTTTTGGCTGTCACTGAGAAGATACATGCTGCTAGATCAGCCGAACTGTCATCAGTCCTTATACTCCTCGACCTTTCAGCAGCGTTAATCACAGTTAACCACAAGGCTCTATTGTCCATTCTTAGGAGTCTTGGTATTTGTGGCTCAGCATGGCAATGGAAGTGACATGGTGACATGGAAGGGATCCACATCTACTCCATGCAGGCTCTCCATATTGCTAATATTTCTCACTCATGTACATTTCTCCTCTTCAACATCAGAAGGATCTGTCCATTTCTTTCCAGGCCATCACAGGCCACTCAGATACTTGTTCAGTCCCTTGTCATCTCAAGACTAGACTACTGTAACGCAATCCTAGCAGGTCTGTCTCTGAGCGCCATTCTATCCCG
>JAQMYM010004662.1:0-12577 GCA_030014255.1 Parauchenoglanis ngamensis
TTAGAGCAGACTGGAAGGCTTTTGGCTTATGGCAGACAGAAACACATAAGAGAGAGATGAAGCAGGCAGGGCCCTCATCCTCTTCTCAGTTTCTTAAGTTTTTGAAGGACGCTGACCTGGACTCTGCCCAGCCAAGATGACAGCCAAAAGTGCAGCAGCAGCCATCTCCACCTCAACCTCCACTCCCCCAGTTCAGCAGGGCACGTCAGGTCCTGACTTCGTTCCGGATCCACCATCCTGCAGCGCCTCAGGATCAGAGATGTCCCCATCATACTGTCGCTCTGGACGTATCTACTATGGAGGAGGTACTCCAGTGAGAACAACAAACAAGGGAGAAATTGAACCTGTCCTCACTCTGCCAAAGGTCCCCATTTCATGTCCAGAAGGCCCAATCCTGGTCCACAGACCATGGTCATTAGCCGACATTAAAGAGAGTATGTAACAGCTGCCTAATTCAAGAGATGTGGGTTGTAGGAGAGTTTGGGGAGGAGCTCCTGATTTTCTGTAGGGAGTTCCGCCCCACCACAGATTTATGTCGTCTGTTAATGATCCGTCTGGGAGTGGACTGGTTAAAGATCTCTCCCCACTGGCCACAAGATAATCATCACCCAGTCTCAACTGACTTGGAAAACCAAGACCCAGCCCAAGTGCTTTATGTCAACACCATAAAGGACTTGCAAGACCGTTTTAAGACAGCTTTCAGACCGTTTTAAGACGATGAATCAGTGTCGGCCTTCTTGGTCAGACTGATGGAAATGAACGAGAGGCATTGTGTCTTTGAGAAACCTGTAGCGTTGCCCCAAGGCAACACGTCTCCTGGAGTTTGGGAAGCACATCTCAGAAACAGTTTCATCAACGGCCTTTCACTGCCGATAGCTGCCATGGTTAAACAACAATGTATTCTGTAAGAAACAGCGAATGTCACAAAATTAGAACAGTACGCTGTTCATGCTCAGAAAATACTGACTGAAAAGAAATTAAACAAAGGCCAACGACCTGCATACTGCCACTCTCACAATGTTCCAAGGTTTTGGCCCAGCTCAAGGAAAAGGCCGAGGGTGAGGCAGGGGGAAAGGAAGAGGCAGAAGATGAGGGGGTTTCGGAAGAGGAAGAGGAGGGGCCTGTTTTGGGTGCGGTGAAGAGGGCCACTTCATGAGAGATTGTCCTCATCGACCTGATAACAACACACAGAGGTCACAAGACAACTGTCAGGCAGACTGAGGGGCGGAGGCCAGCGAAGGGACTTCGCTGGAATGGGGTGAGGTGACAACATATACTACACCCAAAACTGTAGATAAGAAACATACTGATATACATACACACACCCAATGTAATACAACACTGCAAGGCCAAAAGCCAGAGATAGATTTTAGCAAAGACATTGAAAGTGGGGAAGTGAACAATGAGGAAGGATTATACCAACACCACCACTGCCACAGATAGTTTGAGGTCAGTGGGAGTGACTGGTCATGTGGCAACAGAGCTATACTCCGTGCCACTCACCTGTGCTACACACACAGGCTTACAAACTACCCATCCATTTTTAATTTCATCTGGATGCCCTGTAAATTTACTGGGACGAGATTTAATGTGTAAATTACACATTTCCTTTAAGTCATCAGATTCTGGATTGCAAGTCCAGTTAGGTCAACCCATGATGGTTAAACATTGTCCTGAAACGCCCTTCTATGTATACAAGTGGAAACTGAATCCAGATAAGGTGACGAATGTGATTAATCATCTGATGAGTTTAGCACGATCCAGAACAGATTCATTGGGCACTGATTATATGTCTGAAACAGAATTACACTGTACAGCACACGTGACTCAATGCCCTGATGGCCCATTTGAACAGGAATGGTTTAAAGACTCTCAGGACGACATTTCATTAACATTGACATGCATGTTTTGGTCAAAAAAAAATTTTTGTGCCTACTCTGTGACACTCAGGAAGGGCCAATGCCCTTTTTATGATATACAAGGATCTGATCCTCACATCTCTCTAGCTAAGCCCGTTGACCGGGACTGGAGAGAAGTAGGCAAATTGGTGAGGCTTTGCAACAGCATCACACACGGGTGGGAGTCCACCAAGGACCCCTCTGTGGTATATAATGGGAAATTGAGAGTCTTTAAACAAATACGTACGATCATGGCACATTCCCAGCGCAGCGTCTCGTTAATTGAAGACCCCAGTCCGGGGTGAGTATTTCTCTTCCCTCTTCTAGCAGATACCGGAACAGCGGAGGAAATCCACCCGCGACTGAAGGAGGTTCCTGATGTGGTATGGGCAAAAGGAAAACATGATGTGGGCCTAATTATGGGCGCAATGCCCGTGGTGATCACCCCTAAATCTGATTATAGGCCCAGGCAGACACAATACCCCTTGAAACCTGACGCAATTGAAGGTATCAGGCCACTGTTTGAATCACTACGAAGGGCAGATGTAATTGTCCCATGTGCAGACTCACCGGTGAGAAGCCCAATTTTTCCAGTGAAAAAGGCTAGAAAACCACCCCAACCCGATGATTGGCGATTTGTTCACGACCTTCAAGCAGTAAATGCAGCAGTAATACAGAGAGTTCCTGATGTTCCAAATCCATATAACATTTTAGCCCAAGTTCCTCCTGATAGTAAGTGGTTTCCATTTGTTGATCTGTTTTTTTCAGTATCCCAGTTTATCCAGATAGCCAATACTGGTTTGCATTCCAATTCGATGATAAACCGTACACATTTACCATATTATGTCAGGGTTATTGCGAGTCATCTACGATTTACAATCAATATCAATAGGGATAGCCTGGCGCCTCTCACATTGACACCATTCTATTGCTAAAGCATCTAGCCCAGGAAGGGCTTAAAGTGAGCCAGTCCAAATTACAGTTTGTCCAACAACAAGTGCATTTTTTGGGTCATGACATAACTGAAAATGGCAAAACTCTCTCCACAGATCGAGTTTCAGCAATACAGAAAATTCCGAAGCCTGTAACTAAGAAACAGGTGTTTTTTTGGGGGGGAATGTGCGTCTACTGCAGGGCTTTCATTCCTAACTACTCGTCAATGGAAGCTCCATTGAGAGAAATAGCGCAAATATAACACAGTACTGTTAGACATGCCTAATATTACAATCAAACGTTGTACTGTGCTTAATCCAGCCACTTTTCTCCCAACAGAGGAGGACGGCGAACCACATGACTGTGTGGTACTAACTAATGAATCTCTCTTCCCCTAGGGTTAAAAGATGAACCGCTGCAAAACCCGGAGCTAACCCTCTTTGTGGATGGATCTGCATCTAGAGACCCAGACACAAGCAAGAACAGGGTGGGATGTACAATAGTGACACAGTATGAGATCCTGAGAACGATTACACTGCCTTCTAATTACTCAGCTCAGGCAGCTGAACTCTGTGCCCTTATAGAGGCATGTAAATTGGCAGCAGATAAAACAGTGACTATTTACACAGACAGCCGTTATGCATTTGGCGTTGTACATGATTTTGGTAAGATCTGGCAGCACAGGAAATTTTTGACCAGTTCAGGAACATACATTGCACACCACCAGCTTGTCTGACCTCCTCGAGGCAATTCTACTCCCAAGGGGAATTGCTGTGTGCAAGTGCTCGGCTCATACTAATAACCAGGACCCTGTTTCTCTAGGCAACGTGCGAGCAGATGCAGCTGCAAAGCAGGTGGCAGCTGGTGAACCACAAACCTCTAACCACATTTGCTTACAGCTTCCTGTCACCCCCTCATTGCAGCTGACTGAGCTGCAGCAGAGAGCTACACCAGAAGAAAAGGCTCTATGGCGCAAAGCGGGCTGTACACCCCAACAGGATGTTTGGACGTGCCCACAGGGTCATCCCTGCTTACCTAAGTAAATGTTCCCCTACTATGCTAAGTTGACACATGGGAAGACCCATATGTCAAAAGGGGGAATGATAGCAGAAGATAATAAAAGGTGGTTTACTAAGGGATTCTCAAACTACTCTCAAAATTTTTGTGAGCGGTGCGTTATCTGTGCACAACACAATGCAGGGCGTGGTAAGAAAATGGAACAAGCAGCACACCCTACACCACAACAATCATTTGAATATTTACAGATGGATTTATTGAATTGACCCCTAGTGAGGGAAAGAAGTATTGTCTAGTAATCATAGACATGTTCTCTAAATGGGTAGAAGCATTTCCCACTTCAAAACAGGACACTGATGTAGTAGCAAAGGCGCTATTGAGAGATATCATTCCTAAATGGGGAATTCCACGCAGAATTTCCAGTGACAACGATACACCATTTGTAAGCGCAGCACTGAGGCAGATTGGCACGTACTTAGGAATTGATCTGAGAAACACTGTGCCTACCAGCAAGTGCTGGAGCAGTAGAAAGAGAAAATGGTACTCTAATAAATAAACTGAGTAAAGCGTGTGCTGAAACAGGACTAAGTTGGACAAAGGTCCTTCCATTGGCACTTACACAAATGAGTATGTGCATAAGATCAAAACACAGCCTCAGCCCATTTGAAATTCTGTTCTGGTGACCACCATACACGAAAGATGGGCCCGTGGTACCTCCTTCTCTAGACACGGCATTATGTGATGAAATGATTTTGAATTACTGTGCAACCTTGTCATCTTCTTTATTTTCTATCCATAGGCAGGTGAAGGATGCTCTTCCAACAGCAGAGGAGGGACCGTTGCACGATCTCCAGCCAGGTGACTGGGTTGTGGTCAAGGACCACAGACCGACCAAGTGGAACAAGCCCAGGTGGACGGGAGCATTTCAGGTGCTTCTCACCACTCACACGGCTGTGAAAATGACAGGAAGGGTGACGTGGGTTCACTCCAGCCACTGTAGACGAGTTCCAGATCCAACAGAACAACTAGAGAAGGAAGGAGTGGCCTTCTAACCCCCATGAAGATTATACACCTCCATTTGCTGATGAAGACATTGAAAAGATGTAAATAAAGAAAAATAAGAAAGGGACGATGACCACTCTTGAACTATATGAAGCTTGCATTAATTCTAGGGGCTGTACTCCACAAAAAACAGTCTAAGTTTATTTCTTGAGATGGGTTTATGATGTATTGACTTGAACCGCTGTGGAAAGTCTTTACTGATGTATAAAACTCCTCTGTCTATTCAACTGTATGCTAAATTTCTCATGTTGAGTTACCTTTAAGGATAAAAGGGGGAAAATGTAATGGAAATTTAAGTAAAAATGTAACATTAATCAGTTTGTACAAAGAAACGTTGACCTTTTGTCACTTCTGCTATTCTGCAGAAACAGCAGAAGTAGCTGTCCCTACCTTTTGACACTTCTGCTGTCCTACAAGAGTAGAAGAACAGATGTTTCTTGTGTTAGGTAACATGGCCTGTGCCCCCTGTTTCAACTGTTTTTCTGTGAGGGCGGGGTGAACAATCTATATATGCTCATATGTGAGAAGGAGAACGATCATCTGTCTCTTCTATCCCCTAAATAAAAGAGGTTCTTCACGGACGATTAAAAGACTCGGTCTGTGTCTGTTTAAAGATTTCCATGACAACTGATTTTCGTGTCCCTGCTCCCAGGATGTGGAACTCACTCCCAGCGTAAATCCATCAGGAACCTTCACTAAATATATTAAAAAACCAGCTTAAACACCTTTATTCCCCTTGGCTTTTAATTAGTCCTCTTCATTTTATTAATAGTATTCAACTTAATTAATAATATTAATAATCTTAACATTTTATTTTCTGATTGATTACTTCTCTTTATTTCTTAATTACTTTTTAGGTTTTAATATTTTATTTTTATCTTTAATGTTGTGTTGTATTATTATTATTTTATTATCATTTTAGCATTTTACTATAACTTTTCCATTGTAAAGCACTTTGAACTGTTTTATGTTTAAAAGGCACAATATGAATAAAATTATTATTATCATCTGCAGCAGCAATTTATTAACATACATAGTGTGTATGTGTATGTGTATGTGTATGTGTATGTGTGTACCTCAGTATCTCCAGTGTACAGTGTGGATTCTCCAGGCCAGCAGAGAGCAGCTTCACTCCTGAATCCTGCAGTTTATTGTTACTCAGGTCCAGTTCTCTCAGTCTGGAGGAGTTTGAGCTGAGAACTGAGGACAGAACTCTACAGCTTTCCTCTGTCAGATTACACACACACAGCCTGGAAGAGAAATGATGAAATATTTAATTTATTTATCTGATTGTGAAATGTTTCCATCAGTTGGGAAATAAACTGTCTACCTGAACACAAGGTTCTAATGTCAGGATAAAAATATAAAATGAATTTATATTTTTAGCCTGTGTATAAACTTGGACTGCATCAACACTGGGCTTCTGTTCCTGTGTGCTAGGGGTCTCACTGGGGACAAGAGCTCCTGAGTTTGTGTCAATTTACAGAGAAAACAAAACCAAATAATTGGAAGCTCAACTGATCTGCTTCATATCATATAAATATCAGTGAGCTACTGAGAGTTTATATACAGAATTCACTGTCAGGTTTAAATCACTTACGGTATTTATTTCAATTACACACCAATTTAATGAAACTTTTTTTAAATTCAGTTTCATATTAATGGTATTAATTAAAGAAATGTTAAATAGCAAACAGATAATCCAAAAGCCAACCAACACATTTGTAACCGGGTCAAACGCTATGTCTGTTTAATAGAGATATCTAGGTGTAAGACTTTTAGTGGTGCCTGCTCCTTTAAGAAGGGAAAGAGTACAGTGACGTCAGTTTGTAGTACGACGCGGCAAGCATACTGCATTCTGGGGAAGGACGGCGATAACGATAAAGTTCCTACAACGATGGTGATTTAGTCTGGTGTGGAAATTAGTGCAATCCTCATTCATATGTTTGTAAGTCACTTTAAAACAAGTAAAATAAGAGTTCATGAGTGTGCTGCACAAGATATGTATATATATTTGTGTAAGGTTCCAAAAATGATGTTTGATATCTTATGTGATCAGCAAAAAACCATGCGGTGCGGGGGGTTGCTAAAAGTCATTTTTATTTGTTAAATGCACCATAGGCTCATTCTGTAGCGTGAACATGTTATGTAACATGTATTTTCTTACTGAACTGTGATGATACTGTATTCTTTATGATGTGTTATTTTATTTTATTCAGTGAATGTGTAATCCTGGTGTAGAAGACACATGTACAAGTTCAGTAACATGTGTGACTGAGTTAAGGGATGTAGCTTTTTTTAGTACATTGTTAACTACAGTCACAAGTCATGTGAAAGTAAGGACGATAAATGATGTATGGTTTGTGCTTCCATCTTTCCAGTATCACCACTACCGTGTGTTTACTGGTTTTTGTGTTTGTAGGGCTTGTAGCATTAGTGGGTGTTAGTTTGTGCCAAGTTTATGTGCACTTTATGTACAGCTTTGGGTAAGTGCAAATTAAAATGTGTAATTCTCTGTTTGAAGGATAAGGGTCCAGACGTAAAGGGAACTGATTAATATTTTATTTCTACATTTTGATGTTAGACTCCTTAGAAAGAGCATTAGTTTTCTAAGGAGAGCATCTCTCCTACAGTCTGTAGATTTAATTTGTTTTGCCTATTTTTGTTCTTAATGAACTTCATTAGTGGGATTCTATGGATGTGAACCCCTAAATCTTATTTGTTGGAGTTGTGTGCTCTATTCCCGCCACCAAATCTTGGTACCAGAAGTGGGGTTTACATCTGTTCAATTTTCTAGTGGGGTTGGATTATTTGATAGGGTAGTTCTCAGATAGATCGATCACATAAGTGTGAAATAGTACAAACAGTAGGGCAAACCAACAGTAGTGGTGGTACGCATCAACAGTGAGGGGTTGGACAGACGGAGCCTGGTGTGATGCAGAGGAAATGTTAAAGGTGCACCGTGGACTTCAGATTACAGGCCATTTCTTCCGTGATCTCCTCAAAGTGACTCCACACTGTGGACTGTTTCAGACTGCTATCTTCTGAGTGCACCTGGTCAGAACTGTTCATCATGGAAGCTAGTGCACAGTCAGCTGAGAATGCACAAAGGGACAGAACCACAAAGGTCTTATGTACCTAGAGAAAGGCACATTAGACCTTTTAGTGGTGACTATGAGAAAGATGGCAGATCGGTGGATGACTTCATTGAAGAGATTGAACGCATATTGCATGCTAAAAGCCAGTCAATTAGTGATCAGTATGATTTTGTGATATCCCACTTGTGAGGTACAGCTCTAGAAGTGTGACTATGTAGTTAGTGCCTCAGATCAGGTCAGTGACTTGTTTGTCTAGCTAAGGGATGCCTTTAGGGATAAAAGGTGTACTGCTCAGCTGTTACATGATTTTTTCAACCGCAAGCAAAGGGACTGTGAGGATATTCTTGAATATTCACATGCCTTATGCCAGATCCTGAGAATTTTGCTTAAGCAAAACCCAAATGCTGTAACTAATGAAAAGCAGGTTCTTAGGGATCAGTTTATTGAAGGGCTCAGAGATCCAGTACTTAAGGAGATTTGCTAGAGAGAAGCCAGATTCTACTATGATAGAGGTGCGTAAGGAGGCATTGTTGTGGGCACTAGAGGGGCCCACACGTAATTCACAGACTGTGAAGAGCACAAACAAATCATCCGCTAATGTGGATAAGGAAGCGTGGTGTACTGTAGTTAGGGCTGATGAACAATCATTCAATCAATCAAAGGACTTTAGAAGACCTTTGCAAGGTAGTAACCAAACAAGGGAAACAAATTAGTGAATTAGTGGTTGCTGTGAAGACTCTGATGACTCAGAAAGCGAGCGCTAGTAACCCATCAGTTCCTAAACCCCTGATGCCGTTAAAGTTTATAGATGATGGCCGACCCATCTGTTACAAATGTCAAGGGGAGGGACACATAGCTAAGGACTGTACAAGGAAACGCGAAAGAAATAAGCAGCAAACATCCAGTAATAAGAGTAATGAGGTGCCTCAAGAGGCTGCGAGTCGGGCGATTAAGGGGAGTCCGGTAGGTTTAGCCAAGAGTAGCCCATCCCATGATCACATTCTTGCTCATGCTGTAGGACAATGTCCTGTTGTAGAAATGGAAATAGGTAATGTCTTAACCCACTGTTTAATGGATACTGGAAGCCAAGTAAGTACTATAATGGAACAGTTCTTTTGACGGCACTTGTGTGGTGAGGAGACTGATATGGTGTCACCTGCGGGTTGGCTATGATTAACTGCTGCAAATGGGCTAGAGATCCCATATCTGGGCTACCTTGAATTGGAAGTGAACAACATCAGCAGGTGTCATCAGCTAGCCCATGCTGAGTTTGAGTCTATTCTAGTGGGAAAACTAGATTCCGATTGGAGAACTGTTTTTCAGCGGGTTCATAATTGCACTATCCCGAGGTAAACAATGGCTAGGGTGGCTGGTAAAGACAAAAAACACATCCCTGCAGAGTCTATGGTTACAGTCATGGTGAAAGGACCCTCAAAAATAGTGGGAAGCAAGTGTCAGCAGTTACTAGAGCCTTTGAACAGACCCTTGTCAGGAGGTCTTGTAGTTCTTCCTACCATGGTGAATGCCTGCAACAGTATAGTGCCAGTACAAGTCGTAAACCTCAATCAGGAGGATGCATGGTTACAGCCTAGAAAATGCTTGGGTATCTTATCTCCGGTAGAGTGCCTAAGTGATGAGCCACCAGTCAATTTAAAGTTTCACCGCATTTCAGAGCATGTCTCTGTCGATCCCACACCTTGTTCCAGTTCAGACATGCAAACGGTCTGGGAAAAGTTGGACATTGGGGGTACTCAAGAACAGCAAGCTGAGTTGAAAGAGTTGTTGGCAAGATACACTGGGATATTTGCTGTTGATGATAATGATCTAGGTCACATGGACCAAGTGAAACATGAGACCAATTGATGGATGATATACCAGTGAACTTGCCATATCATTGTATCCCACCCACTCAGTATAGCGAGGTAAAGGAACATATCTCCAAACTTTTGAGAAATGGGGTGATTCAAGAGAGTTCGAGTTCCTATGCAACCCCAGTGGTGGTTGTTAGGAAAACTGATGGCAGCATATGATTGTGTTGATTACCGTAAGCTCAACCAGAAGACAAGGAAAGACGCATTTCCCTTACCACGAATTGATAAGAGTTTTGATGCTCTGCAAGGCACAGTATTTTTCTCAACCATAGATCTGGCAAGTGGTTACCATCAGATAGCAGTGGAAGATCATGACAGACCCCAAACAGCTTTCACAACCCCATTCGGCCTGTATGAGTATGTGCGTATGCCTATGGGTGTTTGTAACAGTCCTGCTACTTTCCAAAGATTGATGCAATTCACAATGAATTACTTGATTTTCCAGATAATGCTTGTGTACTTGGATGATCTCTTGATTTTCTCAAAGACAATTGCAGAACATCTGGAAAGGCTGGAAACAGCCCTCGAAAGGTTACATGATATTGGTCTTAAGGTCAAGTTTGAAAAGTGCCATTTCTTGCAGAAGAAAGTGAAATTTTTAGGACATCAGATTTCATGGGAAGGAATTGAAACTGATCCCGATAAATTAGTAGCTGTGAAGCAGTGGCCAGTACCGAGGACGTTGAAGGAATTAAGGTCCTTTCTTGGTTTCTGTGGGTACTACAGACTATTTATTGAACACTTTTTGTGAATAGCAGGTCCACTTTATGATGTGGTGAACCTTTGTGTAACTTCTGGGCTTCCATCTAAAGTGAACCAAATTATGTGTAGTTTATGGACTCATGAATGTTAATGCTCATTTGAAGCTTTAAAGCACAGACTCACTAGTGCACCAGTATTAGGGTTTGCTGATTTTACTCATCCGTTTATTGTGGAGACAGATGCTGGCAGCCAAGGACTGGGAGCTGTGTTATACCAGCAGCAAGACAGAAGAAAGAGTGTTCTAGCATATGCCAGCCATAGACTCAGAGATCCTGAAAAGAATGACAGGAATTACAGCAGTATGAAGTTTGAACTTCTTGCACTGAAGTGGGCACTATTGGAGAAGTTTAGAGGTTTACCTGCTTGGTTCTAAATTTACTGTCATGACTGAAAACCCATTGTGTCACCTCAACACAGCCAAATTAGGAGCTATGGAACAGCTCTGGATGGCTCAATTGGCAGTGTTTGATTTTGAGGTCCAGTATTGACCTGGTTGTTTCAATAAGGCTGCTGATGCTCTATTTAGGCACCCTTTAGCAGGGGAGCATGAACCTTTTACAGAGGGTGTGGTGTATTATGGCTGTGTAGCTATCTGTAATGTGCTTGAGCGAGGGACTTCACTCAGAACAGAGTTAGCAACAGCCGGAATTGAGAGCTATAAGCTGAGGCAGATCAAGGCCTTGGAAAGTGGAGTTCCAATAGTTCGCGCCATATCTCCAAAAAAATACCCCTACTTTGCCTGGCTACTCCAGAGAAGAGTTGCGGAAGTTGCAGAATCACGACCCCGTGCTGATCGTCTTCAGAACCTTTTGGGAACTAAAGGTAAGGGATGTACCTTTTTTAGTACACTGTTAAGTATAGTCGCAAATCATGTGAAAGAAAGGATGGTAAATGATGTTTGTGTTTGTGTTTCTATCTTTCCAGTATCACCACTACCGTGTGTTTACTGGTTTTCCTACTTTTCCAAGTGTTTGTAGCATTAGTGGGTGTTAGTTTGTGCCACGTTTGTGTGCACTATTTGAGTAACTTCTGGGTGCAGCTTAGCTTTGGGTGAGTGCAAATTAAAATTGCTAATTCTCTGTTTGAAGGATAAGGGTCGAGACGTATAGGGAATTTCTACATTTTGATGTCAGACTCCTTAGAGGTTAAGGAGAGCATCTCTCCTACAGTCTGTGGATTTAATTATTTTTTGCCTATTTTTGTGTTTTTAATAAACTTCATTAGTGGGATCCTATGGATGTGAACCCCTAAATCTTATTTGTTGGAGTTGTGCTCTTTTACTGCCAACACATTCATAAAGACAAATAATACAAGTCATTCAGTGAGGACAAAAGAAACATAAGTGTATAAAAGGAGGCCGAGACGGTCTGTCTTTCTATAGCCGTAAGCCAACACGGTGCAAATGCCTCAGCTGACAGAAGATGTAGAGCTTCGAACACTAAATAGAGTCACCATATTACTCCTATTCTGCAGGAACTGCACTGGTTACCTCTGACATCCAGAATCCAGTTTGAAGTCATTTTATTGGTTTTAAAACTCTTAATGGTGATGCACCTGTGTATTTAGCAGAATGCTGACAGATTAAACCCCAAATCATTTTAACATCAACAAATGCTGGCTTCCTTAAGGTGAAATTTTATAAGAAGAAACCTGGTGAAACGGCTTTTAGTGTCCCTGCTCCCAGGATGTGGAACTCACTCCCAGCATAAATAAGTCCTCTTCAATTTAGACTTAATGATCTTCTTAATGTTTTATTTCTCTTGATTACTCATTTACTTTTTAGATTTTAAGATTTTATTTTATCTTTAATGTTCTGTTGCATTATTATTGCTTTTTTGTACTAGTTTAGCTGTGTGTGTGTGTACCTCAGTGTCTCCAGTGTACAGTGTGGATTCTCCAGGCCAGCAGAGAGCAGCTTCACTCCTGAATCCTGCAG